>MU674992.1:12585-103167 GCA_026770625.1 Nicotiana glauca
TCCTAACAACTGAACTAAAATATAGCAATTATAACCAATTGAGCTTAACAGTTAACTAACTATGGTTCTACTTTACTCAGCTGTAAATAAACTGGCCAAATTATTTAAAACGGGCAAAGATCTTCTGGAATAAAACTATGCATTCAAGATCTTTAGAACTATGGCTTAGCTAACTTTGAACGACTACCAATTTAATACCCTCTGCGCACTACTGAACAAATACAGATTCAATACACACAAAATCAAACTACAAGAGAAAGTAATCAACCCAAAACCTGAAGCATTCAAACAATCAAATTATTCTTTTATCAGAGGAAGAACAGACATATACAACTTGAATCAGAATTACTACAAAATCCGATTAAACTACCAACTTATTTCATTGAATTAGCTATATTGACATGTGAACATTAAATAACAGAAATAGAGATGAAATATCACATAGAACTTGACCCGACCAAAAGACGAATTAACATAAAAATAAAAACAGGATTTAATATCCATTAAAAGGAACAAAAAATTTAAAAGAACAAAGGAAATCACAAAATTGATAAAGGACTTACATGCTTTCAAAGCTCAATTTCTAACAGTCAAAGCTTGCCCGGCTTTGAATGGGGTCTTCAAATGGTGTTACGTATTTTTTCTTGTCCAGAACAAACCCGTAACACCATTTAAAGATCCATTCAAACAAACTGGTCCTGGAAAATTGTACAGAAGGACCCTAGGTATAACGTTCGTGAAGACCCGGTGGAGTTTGAGGGGTTTTGCTTTGAGATTCCGGATGAGGGTGATCTGGTGATTCATTGGTATAATTTTGGGAGGGTTTGGTGATGGCGCCGCCACCAGGGTTTTTTAGGGCGGCGCTAGGGTTCTTATGGTCAAACGTATATTCGAGACTCCTGTGTCTGATTCAAAGGAAACTGAGGTTGACACGATGATGGGGAGGTTGAGGTAAGGGGTGGTGTTAATTTGGTGTTAAACAGCCGACCTAGGGTTTGGGTCGATTTCTTCGATCTAATATTCGAAAATATCGGTTGGGACTCGAGGAAAATTGTTATGGGGGTTGGGACGAGGAGGTCATGGGGGTTCGACGGTGTAAAGATGAGGTTGTTTGGACCACCGGAACCGCCGTGAGGCGATTTTCGGTGGGTGGCGAATTGAGGCGAAGCAATTTTGGTCTCCGAAGGCTCAGAGACGAAGAGGATAAGGGGAGGGGTTGGCTTGGGGGGGTGCATTTAGTTAATTATATACGATATAATAGATTGAATCCAAGCCATTGGATCAATTTAGATCAACGGCTTGGATCGACTCGCCTATACGAAACGGGGTCATTTGGTTTAGTAGGGGTATTGGGTTGGTCCAGGAAAGACGGGTCGGGGCTGGAGAGGTGATCTCGACCGTTAGATGAAGGATAGATAAAAGGCCTGGATCGATTTGCCTTGGAGGAACTCCAAACGACGTAGTATTGACCTGATACTACGTCGTTTGGATGGTCTGCGAGATTCAGCCAATTGGACCGGGTGGGGTTTTATTTGGGCTGACTTGGTTTAAATTAAAATGGCCCAAGACCCATTTTCCAACTCTTTTTGTTCTTTTCTTAATTTTAATTCCTTAAATGCTAATTAATAAAACCAAATTTCTTACTTAAAGGAAAAAATTAACAAAAATACTAATTAACTTCTAGTAACAATTATCACGCATAATTAATACCAATTTAAAATCACACAATTTGACTTTAAATGATACAAATACAAATTACATTATTTTTTGTGATTTTCTCATTTTTATAAAAAACACTTAATTACTCTTAATTGTACAATTAAATCCTCAATGTAAATGCGACATATTTTTTTGTGTTTTTACTGATTTAAACAAATAAATATGCACACACAGACGCAAACAATAAGAGAAAAATAACACGAAATCCAAGAAAATCGCAAACAACACAAAGCTATTTTATTTCAAATTTTTGGGAGTAATTCTCATATAGGGAAAAAATCACGTGCTCACATACACAATAGAGGCAGAACATGCAGAAGGAAAATGCTAAACAAGTACTGAACTAAACACAAACAGTAGGCAACCAGAAGGATTAAAGGTGTTAAATAAACACATAGTTGTGATGCTGAATCTTAATTAGAACATACCCGTTAAAAGAAAGCAAATAGAGAAAGAAGCAGGCAGCAGGACTTGCAAACAGGCCACAAGTAATAAGAGAGAATACTTTTAAGTATGAGTATAAGTTCAGAAAACTACGAGTGTTGGTGTATTTTTTGTGTCAATGAAAGAGTCAGGTATTTATAGTGTGAAAACAGGCAGAAAATAGGGTAAGGATTGCAGTTTAGAAATAATTAGGAAAATATGTTCCAATTAAAATCAAATAAGTATCAAAAACTTCCGTTAATTAAGGAATTAAATCAAACGGTAGTATGCAAGTGATAAATAAGGAAAGAAATCACATAGGGCTGGAAATGACCAATAAGGAAATATTTCCAGCATAGTACGAAAGGCTAGGTTCCTCAGACTCTAATCAAGGAAAGGTCTGTAAGAATCTCATACCAATGTAATCAAGGTAAAGGGATCAAATTAACTTAAGTAGAAAAGGTAGGGGTCGAAAGTTTAAAGGAAAGTATTCCAACAAGTCCAAGAAACAAGGGAAATCAATACAATAAGGAAAGAATCGATTACAAGAGTGCAATCAGAATTACAGAGAGATTTGAAATCAGTCCACAATCAAGGGTTATTTTGATAGGGAAATTTAATCTATAAAGAGTGCATAAACGTTAAACATGTGAGGCTGAATTTAAGACAAAGAAAATTGTCATGCAATTGCAAAATCAGTAAGTAGTAGACTATAGAAACATGGTAGTCACATGATAACTCAGCAATGAAGAAGAGAGAGTATATCAAATAACATACAAAGGTTCCAGTAGAAAGAACTTATAATCATATAAAGAAACAAAGGTCGAAACAAGGATTTTGAAGCTCAATCGAGCAGTAGATGAAATAATTTCAAAAAATCAATAGGTACAAAGAAGTTAGGGTTTTGAAATCAAATAAGTTCAGAGGTGAAGAACAAGCAAATCACATAGCAAGTGGTCTCAAAACTCGAATGAATTCCCAAATTTTAGGGTTTTGTCATCAGTCGAGTGTAGAGATGAAAAGACAAGTAATCAAGGCAAAAATTACTAATGAAATAAGTTCAGCAATCTCAGAAAGGAACTGAGACCTCTAACATGCATTTTCCAGTAGAAGGAACTCATGAGAAACATAGTGAAAGAACAACATGTGAAACACAGTAGAAGAACTCGTAAGAAGATAGTAGAAGAAAAACATAAGAGATCCAGTAGAAGAACATCATAAGAAACACATTAGCAGAAACACATAAGAAACACAGCAGAAGAAACATAGTAGAAGAAACACAGTAGAAGAAACACATAAGAATCACAGTAGAAGAAACACATAAGAATCACAGTAGAACATGCTAAAGATCAGAAAAACCCTTAATCCGAAAAGATAAAGGTTTTTAAAGCAGAGTTTCTTGAAAGAAACTTCAAAAACGTTCAGAAGTTTAGGGAAAACATGGATCTAGAACAGATCTAAAGAAATTAGAAGAACCTCAAAAGTTAGGGTTTCAGAAGAACCCAGATGGTGACAAAGGCTTAGAAAGTCATTGATCTAAGCAAGAGAAGTCGAGATCAGGCTCGAATAGCTATGGCTTGCTGGAGCAAGGCCAGAGACAACCATAGAACTCGAATTAAACAAAATCTGGGCCAAGCTTCTTCGTGGTCAGGCCTTGAAACTTAAGTAACCAGGCGTGTATGAGCTATAGGAGACCGGTGTAGGACTTCAATGGCCTTGGAAGCCATAGACTTTGGTGGTTTTATGACGAAAGTGGAAGGAGGCAGCTAGGGTTTCTGAGAGAGATTGAGAAAGGGGGGATCCAGGGGTGGCTATAGGTGAGAAGTGATTAGGGTTTGGGGGTATTAGGGAATTAAAAAGGAAAGGTTAAAAAGGGTGGTCGTTGATCATTTAGATTGAATGGGGATCCGGGAGGGTTATTTAAAAGGGTCTTGGGTCAGGTAGATTTAGGATTTGGGCTGGGTAATTGGGTCTCAAATTGGGTTTAATTAGGGGTACCAAATCTGGCTAAAATTGAAATGTAAATGGGCTATCATTTAAATACCATTTTCCCCTTATTTATTTTATAAAAAATGTAAAATATTTTCTGGAAATAAATTAAAGGTACTAAAATGATTAATAATACGTAATTATCAAAGTAAAAATACTGGAGTCAATTTTATAATTGTTAACACAATTAAATCTTAAAATAGGCTAATATTGCAATTATACACAATTTAGCTTTAGAATACTAAATAAATTTGTAAAAATATGTAAAAATTATGTTAGATATATTTTAGTATAAATTTGAGAATCCAATAAATGAATCACCAAAATAATAATTTTGGGGATAATTATTGGGTTTTTGTTGATAAAATAAGGCAATAAATTGATTGAAAAAATCTTTAAAATTTGAAAAAAATAATGAAACCTTAGGAAATGCTTATATATGCATATACATATTATTTTGAAAGTATTTTGCATATTAAAAAATATACAGGAAAAAACTGGATATCAACATCTGCCTCTCTTTAGTCGGGAAAGATGAAAGAGTTGTCGGGTAAAGATATGATGGCCAATTTTGACCGAACAAAATGGTTTGAAAAGGTTTGGCTGCGCCCTGGCTTCTGAGCTGCCTATATATCCATGGTATTACAGGAATCAAGCCATATGTAGTTCAGGATCCATCAGACTTTCGAGAACGGGCGCAGTATTTAGGACGAGGTGAATGGTTGAAGTCTGATAGGGCTGCGAGAACTGGAACGTGATCGCTCCTGCTGAGATGGAAATTGCTCGCCGATTTACCTGCAAATAAGAAATACAAGCATGTATTGTGCGTAAATTTAAACATGATGCAAGTTCCCGTCGGACCATGAATGTTGTCTTTGGACGGTTAGGTCCTCAGACCATGATGTCCTGGGCCATGAAGCATATAATAAAGGATTTGCAGGCCATGAAATAATGCTCTCGGGCTATGAGAATGATGCCTCCGAACTGTGATGCCTTTTAATAATAGATAAAAGGGATCCCGATAGTCAACACACACTCTGACCTTCTCGTCCTTTTTCGAAACTGGCACAATATTAGCTAACCATGTTGGATATTCAACCACTCTGAGAACTTTAGCTTTGATCTACTTGGTAAATTCCTCGATTTTCAGGCTCAATTCTGGTTTAAACTTTCTGAGTTTCTTTTTTAATGGCAGACATATGGGGTTAGTAGGCAACTTGTGAGCCACTATGGAAGTGCTCTAACCGTTCATGTTATCATATGACCTTGCAAAAATTTCCTTATACTCTTTTAAGAAACGAATGTATTCTTCCTTCTCTGTTGGTGACAAGTGAATGCTGATGCGGGCCTCCTTGATGGTCTTGGCGTTTCCTAAATTTACTGCTTCGGTCTCGTCCAGATTGGACTTAGACTTATTCTCAAAATTTTCAACCTCCCTGACGATTTACTCGAGTATCTCATCTTCTTCCTCTGAATCACTATTGTCATGTTGTGTTGCCTCATTACATCTCACAGTCACTGGTTCATCAGGTAAAGTAATAATAACGCTGTGGAAAGGAGAAATTTAAAGATAGTAGTGAATAATAAAGAGCAAATGCATTTGATTAAAACTTGAAAAATTGTCCAGACAAAGTACGGCTCGATAAATTGAGCATTTATTTTGAAACAAGTAAATCTTAAAACAAAATTACTGGAAATCTTAAATGCCTAGAATAGCTATAGAAGTAAAAGCTGCTAGGCTACCCAGGGACTCGGCGGGCTCGGGATGGTGTAGCAGTCCAGTTCCTGAGAACATATCCCTTTTTCGATCTGGATGGTGAGGCCTTATTCCTCCTCCTCCTCAATTATGGCACTGCAGTCCATGTCTTCATCCTCCAAGAATAAAAGTTTCAACCCAGCTAGTGCTTCCTCTTCTGCAGTCCCCCATATTGTGTCAGCCTAGTGGAAAGCTTATTCCAAATGTGGCACTGGTTGCTCAAGAGGGTAATATGGTCCATGCCATGGAGGCAACTAATTATTGTACTCTTTCCATGTATACTGGTATCCGAGCCCAAAAGTGGTACCATGATTTTTAGCTATATTGGTTTGGTGATACCTTGAAGGCTCTTTCCCAATCCTTTGTCGGGTTCATATCCAGACCATGCTAGTATGCCTTTTATTTTATTATTCTACCACTTATCCTTTCGACGAAATTGACCCGTTCTATGTGATGATAGGTTTGCCCTCCTACCCTTCTTCTATGGCCAGTGGCCGGGATGGTTTGAATAGTGTAGATGGGGCTACTCCCATCTCCGTGGATGATCACCTCCTGAAGGTTCCATTCGAATTTCATGATTTGATGAAGTGTGGAAGGCACAGCTCTAGCAACATGGATCCATGGTCGACCTAATAGAAGATTATATGAGGATGGTATATCAAGCATTTGGAATTCAACATCGAAACCAAGCTGGCCCCATCTGCAAGCAAAGGTTGATTTCCCTGATCGTGGCCCTCTAGGACCCATCGAAAGCCTTCACATTCATGCCTCCTACCCGTATCTCGTGGAAACCTTTATCTAAACTCTTTAGAGTGTCCAATGGACAAATATTTAGGCCTATCAACCAGGACCCTAGCAATGAACTTGTCAAATTGCACTATAATATGCAATGCTCAATTGTGATTCATCCCCCCATGTGGTAGATCATCCTCATGGGAGATGATCTTATGACTTTCTAGTACTTGCCCAACCATGTTGTCCATTTCTTCGTCGATGATGTTATTAGGTACATAAGCCTCGCTCAGTACTTTTATCAAAGCGTTCTTGTGTGCCTATGAATTATGCAATAGTGACAGGATAGATATCTGAGCAGGGACTTTGTTCAGATGGTCAACAACAGAGTACTCCTTTTCTTGTACTTTCATCCAAAGGTCATCTGGCCCGGTCTCAATTATAGGCTACCTAGTAGTGGCCTCCTTACTTGAACCTCCTAGGTGTTCCAGTGTATAGACTCTTCCAGTTCTAGTTATTTCTTGTGCAGCATTAGATTCCTCTACCTTGGCTTTCCCTTTCCGCGGAGCCTCGGCAACATAATCCCATGGTATTTCTTTTGAGTTGAATGGGGGTGTGGTTGATATTTTCACAGTGAAAGGTGTGACCACTTCTACTTCAAATACAGCAGGGTTGGCTGAGGGCGGAGCCACTTCCGCCTCGAATGGAACTGATGAAGTTACCTCAATCTCGATTGGTGCCTGAGTCCGAATCATAATAGGAGTAAGTGTGATTGTAACCTTAAAGTCATCGCCTTCTCGAATAAGCCTGATCTACCCCTCAGGGTTCCATTCTTCATTTGTCTCTATCACGTGTACACCATCACTTCTGTGATCAGGGCGTCGATTGTTGTGGACATTAGGTGCGGCTTCCTTTGCTTTTATGACCTTGTTGTCAATTAGCGTATGGATTTTACCCTTCAGTGTTCGGCACTCAGCAGTGGTGTGCCCCTTCATACCGGAATGGTACGCATAAGTCTTGTTCGGATTGACCTATTGGGATGGATTTTCTAATGCCATAGTGGGAATAGGAGTGACGTAACCTACGGCTTTTAACCTTTTATACAGTTGGTCGATAGGATCAGCAATAACGATGTATTGTCTGGGGGGCTTGCGGTTGAAGTTGGGTCTTGGTCTTGGATAGTTTTGGTGAGCTGGTGGTGATTGGAATTGGGATGGTTGGGAGTTCTAGGTGTGATGAACAGAGGCTAGTTGGGAATATCTGGGAGATAAAGGTTGATATATAGGCGGTGATGCTTGGTATGTGGGTGGAGGTGTTTGATATGTAGGTGGAGGTGATTGATATGGAGGTGTTTGATATGTGGCTAGAGCTGTTTGATAGATAAATGGAGATTTTGGGCCCTGAGCCACCATTACTGTTCCAACCTTTTTCTTCTTTGATATGCCACCTAATTGTAATGCCTTATTTGTGGCTTGTAGTGCCTCGAAATTCGTTACCATCTCACTCTTAATTCCTTCTTCGATTCTTTCTCCAAGTTTGATGATGTCAGAGAATTTGTGATTTTTTGATGACCATCAACCTCTCATAATATTGTGGATCTTGCGCCCTGATGAAGAATTTATTCATCTGTTCTTCGTCTAAAGAGGGCATAACCTCGGCTGCTTCCGACCTCCAACGAGTAGCATACTCATGGAAAGTCTCGGTAGGTTTCTTCTTAAGATTCTGAACGTAGAAAACATCTGGTGCATTTTCTATGTTGAACCTGAATTGATCCACGAAATCTAACGCCATGCTTACCCAATTGGACCATTTCTTGGGATTTTGGCTGATATACCAAGACAAGATTCCCCAGTAAGGCTCCTCATAAAGAGCTTCATCCGAATCTTTTCATCTTTCCCGACCCCGACAAGCTTGTCGTAATAGGTCCTTAGATGAGCCCTAGAATTACCTGTGCCGTCGAACATCTCAAACTTAGGAGGTTTGTATCCCTCAGGCAATTCCATATCTGGTTGTATACGTAGGTCTTCATAGTTTAATCCTTCCATTCCTCTGTTGCCTTCAACACTATGAACTCGGCTTGTTAACTTCTTGAGTTCTTCAGCCATGTTTTTAATGAGCATGTCCTTCTCGGAAGATTTTGGTGCACAGGATATTGGTTGGGTAGAATGAGGTATAGTTTCCACATATATAGGGTTGCTTTAATGGGTGCTAGGAACTTGGGTATAGTGATGGTCATTGGTGGAGTTTTGGGGATCGGGAATAAGTGGTGGTGTGTTTTGGGGAGTGTGGTAAGTGGTGGTTGGCGGGTAATGAATTGGTTGATGGTGTTATTGCAGTGGAGCTGGTAATGGGTTGGGATTCTGGGGTGGAGTTGCGTATTTATTTGGTGCGGGAGGATTTTGTGGGTGTTGGTTTTGTGTGCTTTGAGAAAGTGTTGGGTTCTTAGTGTTCTGTTGGTTGATGTCAGGGACATTCAGGGTAAGTGACAGGTTTGCCAAGTTGCGAACCTGCTCAAGTTCTCCTTGCAGTTCCAGTATCTTTTGTTCTAGTCTCAAAACCAGATCATGTGGGGCCAAAGTACTACGGCCATTTGAAGTCTCTGCGTTATCAATATTCTCCTTTCGAATCCCACTCAAGTCATCCATTTTCGCTTTTCCTCTGCCTTTTGTGTTGCTTGGAGAAGGAGGTGGTGGAGGCCCACTAGATCTGGTGTGATACGCTGACGAGGACAGTATGAGTGAACCAACCTAAGGGGATGAGAATAACAATAAAAATAAGCAAAAACAAAAGGTAACAAGTCAGCGAGGATCCTGAAACATTTGCCGTATTTAAACACATATTGCGGAAATGTAAATTTCGTATCCTATTTTGGGAACCTCTTTTTGATCGGGGTAGGCATAGCAAAAAATAAACTTGGAGAACTTTTAATGCCAATAAATGCTTCATTTCATAATATAAAAATAGACGAATCCCAAAACGACACTAAGATAATAATAAAATAAGTCACTACTGGCACTTGGCCTAATTACATTTTTAGGAAAAAGCAAATAAAACTAGCTTATTTGGTCCCAGAAGGACCTTCCCCAGATTCGATCTTCCGGACTCCATCATATAGATCCCCTAGCTTGCGCAGCCCCAATAGCAAGTAGGCTCTAGCCAAATGTCCTCATTCAGTTCCTTCAGCGTTCTGGCAATTTTCAATCCTCTTTATGACTTTGCCTTCTAGCTCCATTATTCCTTGCTCCAGATATTCCAGTTTCTTGTTGGAAGTGACTGCCATTTCTTTCCATTCCTTGATCAACCTCACATTCCTCTCATGTATTTCCCGGTGCTCATTCTTAGAGTTATGGACCCTCTTGCGCAGCCTGTTGTATTTGACTTGAGCTTCAGCTTCCTCATCTATGATTATGTTCCCTCGACCGACCCCTGGTGTCATCATTCCTTTCAGATTGTCCTCCAACCATGCTGGGTAGAGAGGCTCACACCCTGCATGATACATGTCTGTCTCAACAATGTTCTTCTCCATACTGATTTTGCAGTGCCACATGGGCTGAGCTTGGCACTTGTAAGGGACATCTCATCTTCAAAGTCTGCCCTGAAATGAATCATCTTGACAACCTTGGTACAACCTATTTTCTGCTTGCTTGCCTCATAGCTCGCATAGGGACATATGGGTATATCCCTCTCAACCCAATCAACACCAACTGTGGAGCATCCCTAGATCTAATAATAAATTCATCTGTTGGGAACCATTCAAACATCCAATTCACCTGTTCCTCGGTCAGATTGTCGAAGAACTCTACCCATTCTTTGGTGATTTCTGGCTGAGCAAATCTGTCTGGAATATAAGTCATCTGCTTAGTATGGATTCTTCCCTTTTTCATTGGAAACACTATCAGGCCTAGGAAGCACACAATGAATACAAAAACTCAGTGGTGGATGTGACCCAGAGAAGTGAGAGATATCTCATCATGGTAAGTACGGAAAGACTTGCTATGGCCATACCTCTCGTACAGATATTCAAAAGGTATGTAAGATTCTTTTAAGCACACTAGGTCGATATTCTTCTTCAGCCCCATCATCTTCAAAAATCCCCTGCCTGTACAGTTTTTCGGTACCAATAGCCCGGGATTGTGCAAAGTAAATCCCGCAAGCCCTTTAATTTCCTCTAGAAGCGGTTTCATTTCTATGTCACCGAAATGAAGCACAACCCTTTCACTATCCCAGAATAAATGGCAGCTTCGATCAATTTGTTTTTTGGCTTAATATCTAGCAAGGAAGGAAGGTTACCTAGGTACTTTCTCACATGTTTCTTGTCACTTGAGGAAATGTCCTCCTACCAATCTAGTAGCAATGGTGTGATATTGCCAACCATACCTAACCTGGGGACCTAGTGCCTCATATTTTGCAAAACAAAAGGGTTAGACCATACCCCCACCTGACTCGACTATTTATACATTTATGATCAACATATCGACATTTAGTTCTCCAAATTAATGCACAGAATGTGGTTGTATCCGTTGGGATTATGGAAACCCGATGGACTTTGGATAAGGCTTATCTTAAAAAATCATTATGTGGACAAAATAACTAATTTGACTAGGTTTGACCATGATGTATGCATAATTTTAACCAGAGTAAGGTTTTTATAAGGTTTTAGACTGGTACCCTCAAGCGGACAACTCGAGGGAGAAGGCACGGAACCGTCGACTACACCGATGATTGACTGGTTTTACCGCAAATAAGTCTTTCTGAATTTATGGGTAGTAAATAAGAAGAGCGCAACCACTCATTTAAGCGTTGCTATAGGATTTGATACGCCCGAGTGGAATAAGATGTAGAGCGTGATTTATGCAACAATTAATAACATGTAGTCAAGTATTTGCGCGTAAGAAAAATAAATACAGTATTTAAATAATTGAAAGACAATTATAGGAAAAAGAAAACTAAGAGATAAATCAATTTCAGGGATAAAAAATCATGATTGCTTAAAGGAAAACAGACAGTCAAATGAAAATAAGGGGAAAGGGTAGGGTATAAAGCATGCTTGGACTAATTCGTAAGAAATAAGTTCGTTATAGTGAGATCCTAAAGTTATCCCCAGCAGAGTCGCCATGTTGTCATGCCCCTTTTTTCTTTTCGTGGAGAGAGTCCGGTTTTCGACATTCATGGGGGGTAATAACTCCTTTACTTTTTGGGAATTGGGTATTTGAAGAGTCGCCACCTAACGGGTTATGGTGCATTAGGGCACCTAGAGCGATTAACTCTTGGATTGGTTTGCATTACCAGATATTAGGGTAAGGGCTCGAAATGACCTCGAGGGAAAAGTGTTAGGCACGCCTCTCGGTCCACAACTCTGGGTCCCCACCAAACTTATATTTACGAATTATTCCTTTAACCAATAAATAGTTGAATCAAATAGTTTGCAAGTAAAGTACGTTGAATAACCCAAATAATAAGACAAAGATTTTGAACAAGTTATATACGTATAAAACAAATTTTTAAAAAGGAATTTTGGGAAAAGAAGGAGTCCTAGTTTGGTTAGCCTATAGGATCACCCCACACAACGTCCGGTAAACACCTATCCAGCCTTTAAAGCCACAAGAAGGGCGATAGACAGGGTTAACCCTAGAGATATGATGTATTCTGAAATTAGAAAGTCCATTGCTTTGATTCATTTTCTTTTCTTTTTCTACTCTCTGCAGTACGAGCCTCATACAGAACCGCGCTCCTTTAATATGATGAGAAGAAGGGGGACCGGCCTCTTTTCCGTACCAATCCTTATTTACTACTACATCGTTTTTGGGGTGTATAGCTCTGTTGGTAAAGCATTGGGATTTTAACCTAATGGTTGTAGGTTCAAGTCCTACTATACCCAAACCTACCTTACACTCTATTATGAATAAGGATGCATAGTAGCTTATTTATTGAAAAAGAGGGAGTGAGGGGGAGGGAGAAAGAATGTAAAGCCCTCACTTTATTGATGGGACATTTTGATCCCCTTTTCCTCTCATCCTCCCCCGATTCTGGTTTAGGAAAGGGTCAACGCAAGGATCTTATTTCGAAGCAATCTCTGGACTCCTCAATGAGAGGCTACACATTACATTAGCACGCAGTCATCATATCCCATATCTACCCTTCCCACCCCCTTAGTGGTCATTAAAGCAAGTGTTGGTCAGTGATCTCTATTGCGTGCGGTTATCCATCATTTTTTAAAGGTCCTGGAAGAAATTTAGGACCTCTACCTATAGGTAGGTCTAGACAGACCCCTAAGGTTTATAGGAGAAAATGCTAAGGTGACAGGCAAGAACAAATAGGACCTTAGCGCATAAGACACGAAAGAAGCAATTAGAGGCTCAAGTTTACCTCCACAAATGATGCACATAAGCAGCACTACTCAACACAAATAAGGGCCTTTTGTTAAATAGTATCCTAAGGCATGATGTCTAAATGAATATCAAGATATAGAATATAGGCATTTTATTTTACAAACTCAGAAGTAATGGCCCTACTAGTTTGCCTACTGATTTGTTAAGCCTTTTAAAAATCAGAACGACATTAAGTAACAGAAACAGTTTCAGGGCTACAGTATTTTAAAATGCCCTATAGGCTTGCCTACATGCGGAATAATGATAACTACGTTTTATATAGTAAAACAGGGAAGATTTTAAAACAGACTCTTGAATCCCTATAGGCATGCTGTCTAATCATAGATTAAGGGAGTTTTTGAAAGAATTCATTTCAAGGAAAATAAACCACTAATTAAACTAGTTTCGAAGTGAACTAATCTTGGACTGGATTAATTTAATTAAACTAAACTGGTTTAAATCTATAGGCAGAATTTCTGGTGTTGTTCCCTATAGGCATGATATCTAATCGTTAAAAAAAACCTGATGTTAGAAACTGGTAGACATGATAACAAATGAAAGCACATATAAATATCTGTTGTAACAGAAGTTGAACTGGATCATATTCTATAAGCATGGTATCTATTTGTGATATTGATTTTAAGACCTATAAACATGATTTCTATTATTGGAACTACTTGAGACCTATATGCATGATTTATAACATAGCAAGGCAAACATAGAAAAAATATAAAGTCCTATAGGCATGGTTTATACCCGTATTACCCCGTAAATATGTAACTACCTACCCTTTTCACTAGTTACCCCAATATTTGTTTACAAATTATTACAGACCATATGAATTAATTACATAAATAGATAAAAGGAAATGAAGAAAACACTATAGGGAGCCTAAAGCAGGCCCAAGTGATTTTCCAAAACCTCCAACAGCCTCAAATGCCAATTTCATAGACAATATCATTATCTAGGTGCGTCAGAGTTCCCTAAGGATATCAAGGATCTCGAGTAGTGCTCACACCTAGACTTGGTAACCAAATTGACTAAGTGCAGTGTGGAAGGGCCAGCCTCAGTATGTCAGAGTTCAGAGGTTTCTCAAGAGGATCCCAAGGCAGTACACACACTGGAAGCGGCAGAACCTAGTGACTTAGGAGTAGAATGAGAGTGCACGACACAGTTTGAAAGGTTTCCGTAGGAAAACAGTATTAAAAAAAGATTTGTTTGAGATGGTTTTTTAGAAAACCACATAAGACAATTTAAAAGAAAGATAAGGTGACTAACAATCAATCAAACCAAGTATGAAACCAAAGAAGTTCATCAGCATTTCAATACATAGAATCAAACTGGTGCAAATATCCACTTAAGGGTAAATGGGGATTTGGGGTAAGCATAGGCCACATAGCAAGAATTAGAGTAGCCTAAAAGAAGTCAAGGCTTTTAAAGTATAGCATGAACTATAGAGTTAATACAAAACCAATAAACTTAGGATGCCCAATTACTTCATACAGGAAGGTGCATGCCAGGGATCAGAGAAACATAGTCACATTGGGACATACTAGAAGGAGATCCTAAGGGGTATATAGCATGCAGTAAAGAAGACAGTGAAGTAGATATGCTAATTGCAGGTTGAACAGCAAACCCATAGGTAGAAGCATATTAGAAACATGACAAATTGAAGTAATAGGAGAACATATTATTTTTGCGAATTGAATTAAAATTAGAACATACCAGTAAGGGGACAGTAAACACAAAGTGAAAGAGAACCTAGTAGTTAGCCTTGGCTTGCAGCCGGCTAACTTTAGACAGTAGTAAGTGACATAAAAAAGAGCAAAAAGCTTTTTAGTGTGAAAGAGATAGTTTTTGAACCAATGTTCGTGTGTTTGTGTTAATGAGAGTGTGTGTATATATAGTAGTTTGAAATTAGGTAAAATAAGGCAAGAATCACAGTAGTATAGTAATTATGGAACCAAGTACTAATCAGAATCAAATCAATGCAAGTACTCCTTTAATTAAGGGGTAATCAACCAACGGTAATTGGCAGAAAATGTTCAAGGAAAGAAATCAAGTAGGGCATCAGGTACAAAATAGACAATTATGGATAAGTACATAAGAGTTCAATTAAGGAAACAGCTAGTGAAGAATCAATAAAATACTCGGTTAACCAAATAAGGTAAGAAAACAAAATAAAGTTGTAGAATATGGAAATAATCGAAAATCCACATATAGTAAATCAGTGAATCAAGGACTCGAAAATTACTGATTTAAGGAGAGTAACATGGGTTCCCATGAATAAGAAAATAAACCAATTTAAACAGGAGAATCGAAGGTCTAAAGGGAAGTTTTCAAATCAAGCCAAGAAACAGGGAGCTCAGAGTCAATCAAAGAGAGAGTTATGAGTCAATGTTTTAGCATATAAATAGAGTGAGATAGGAGTAACAAAACATAGAAAGCAAAGAGGCAAGTATTGACCAGTCAAGATGAACCCCAACATATAGAGCTAATGTAAGTTAGGCATAAAATTCAGTAGAAACATACTCGAGACGAGATAGTCACAGAAACACAAACAAGAATAGGACCGTCACAAAATCAAACGAAGAAGCCTAAAAAATTAGGGCTTTCAACATAGACGAGTTAAAGATGTGATAAAATCATAGAATCAGTTAAAATAATGCAAGAAGTGGAAGTTTAAACACAAAGAAATCAGTTAAACAAAATTTTAAAAGAAGTTTCGAAACCCTAATTTTAGAAGAAGGTGAAAAACACTTTAAATAAACGATTCTTGTAAAAGAGTTCCAAGAAAAGTATAAAATATTAAAGAAACAAACTCAAATCATTTTAAATCTCAACAGATCTAGGAGATGTAGGCAAAAAATAGGGTTTAAGAAGAAACCCATATAGAGATGAAAGAACCTGTCTAGAATCCCAAGGATCGTAACAGATACATCATGATTTTGCTCGAAATCACACTGGAGTAGCCAAGAACAGACAAGTGATGAACCCTAGATGCAAGTCGGCATGGCCCTGGGCTCTTAAAGACCTTAGAGAAGGCAAACATGGCATTAGAGAAGCCATTGGAGGCTTAGGAGTCTATGAGAGATCACCGGAGAAGACCGGAGAAGAGAGGTCGGCGGTTGAAGGGCTAGGGTTTGAGGGTGAAGAGAGGAGATGAGAGAATACAGAGGCGGCGGGTTTGGAAGAATGATTTAGGGTTAGGGGTCGTTTAGAGTTAAAAAAAAAAGGCAAGAATTAATACGGGTCGTTGATCTCTTAGATCAACGGCCATGATTTAATTGGTTATTGGTTGGGTAGGTGGGTTTAGGGTTTGGGTCGAGTAATTCGATTAGGAATTGGGCTGGGGTTGGGTTGAAATTGAGGCTAAAATTGAAATGAAATCTGGCTATATTTTAAATAGCCAATTTATCCCTATATAATTTATAATAAATAGTAAATAATTTCTATAAAATAATTTTCAGGTACTAAAATAATTTAAAATAAATAGTCAACATTGTAAAAATATAGAAGGTCGTTTTGTGCATATAAAACGTAATTGTACCCTAATAAGGCTAGTATTGGAACTATATGCAAATTGACTTTAAAAATATATAATTCATTTATAAAAATTCACAAAAAATATTTTAACAGTATTTTGGCATAAATATAGGATTTAGATGACTAAATTACCATAACAATAATTTGAGGATAATTTTTGGGGATTTTATGAGTAAAAGGGAAGGAAATATCAATTTAAAATTATAGAAAAATTATGAAAACCTTTTGCAAGCTTATACATGCATATATATGTTATTTTGAAAGTATTTATGCATATAAAAAATATAGAAAAAATTGGGTATGAACACTTCATATACCGCCAATGATGAAAGAAACACGTAGAAATTCATAACCATTCGTTAGGTCAATAAGTAATGGAGCTCCCCCTCCTTCGAAAAGGACTATAAAAATTTCTAAGTCGACTTTCGATATTATTCTTATAACCACGCTGTAATCAATTTTCGATAGTATTCATTCTAGGTCCAATGACCCCATCTCGTCCCACAGGAACAGTCTAGTGACATGACACATCAATACAATCTAAAGCCGCAACTCGTGCAATCTGTGTACCCATAAGCAACACTCCAATGTACTCAATTACGGAAAATGATTCAGACAAGAGAACTATCTCACAAGCTCAACAGGTACGACCACAACAAAATGCTAAGAACCTGTCACACACCGTAGAACCAAAACAAACGAATCCAACACAAAGGATCATATCTCAACATAACTTTAATGCAATGCGTGATCCTATCCAAACGCCGGTCCATATTATATACCTCAAGCTGCCTTGATCAAAATCAATAACCATGCGAAATTCGACATCAAGTACCCAAAGTGCATTACCATAACCATGGAGAACAAATAACACAATACCACAATCCGAAAAGAACATAGACAACACACAATCAATCCAATAACCCGCTCAAATTCCGATATAAAGCTCATATAGAACTACACCATATGTGTATATAACTAGCGAATCATAACTCCTCATAGCATATAAGAGTAACTCACAAATCATTTCAGAACACAAATAAGCTCAACAACAACCGAATGGAACATCCCTCAACAATAGCAGTATGGGGCCAATCAATGGACCCTCAAATCAACTATATTCATCCACAAATAAATAAATAACCCTCCGAAAGTCCACAATGACTTAATTATAGCACATACTATCATCTGGCTAGCTTCGGCCACCACTTCACAGTCCATAACCATGAAATAATCTACTCATGAGAACTCCTAGTCTCCAGATCCATAGAATACACGAATCACCATATCTGATCTCAACTACATCGCCTGAATGTCTAACACTTCTCCAATACACGATCATCCCACGAGGAATAATTTTGTAACTCTTTCATACCGCAAAGAAAGATTTGAACATCAGCAGTCGATCAACCTGGAGAGTATCGCAATACCAATGAAGTGTCCATAAATAAGACCACATTGTCCCTTCTGAAATGTATACTCTCATCAAGACATACCAAATAGTAATATCATTTACCTAGTCATCTAAAACTGTCCATCCTGCCTAAGGACTCATGACCTTCCCTTCAAACCTGAACTGTGACCTTACATATGCAAATCTCAATCCTACACAACACACCACGTATACCATGCCATCATACGAAAAATACGAGAACTTCGTTGAGTCACAACCAACTGCATACTTAATTAGCCAAGAACTTTTCATTTGATCCCTCCAGGAGAAAATTACTATACATCACATGCTCCTCACTCTAGTAGGAAATATATATATCTCTAACTATGGTAGAAACCATCAAGAGCTTTCTGAATCCCATTTGCACAAAACCAACCCATCAGAACTGAATCCCTCTAACTCAACCAAGCTACGCAGGTCACTAAAAACCCAAGAGCATTGCCACAAAACACCTGTAGAAACCTACCACATCATAAGCACCCAAAGAATCGATCATATCCATTACCATGTTGATCCAACCTAATACCAAGCTGTCCTATTTCTCCGAGCTCCTTCTGAATACCTTCAAATTGATACTTGTCCTCGCCATAATATCACAATCATCAACCAAGACTCACCACACGAGACACAAGCATAAAACCATACTGCCCTAAGGCTCATAAGCGGCTGAATGATCTCTTAAGCACCCCACAAGTACCACAACCGAGATACCCGCTCTGACGAGTCCTTCTGTGAATTTAAAGATATCTATTTTACCTTCCTGATACTGAAATGTAGAATCCAAAATGATCTATAAATAATGCAGTATCGACATCATCAAATGAACCCTCCAATTCTAGTCATGTATGAATCCGCTAAATTCTCAAGTGCCAATGTAACCCTCAGATTCTAGCCATGTATGAATTCGCTAAATTCTCAAGTGCCAAGTGCCAAGTGCCACATTTAAATCTTGCATCCATTAGAAGCATTCTTGAGAGTCTTACACTCTACTCAAGTATCAATTAAACTGATCAACCAAACCGAACGACATGTGCCCCATTAGCACAACAAGACCCATGGAAATAATCCACTCTTCTAAGCAACAGAGTGAATCCCTACTCCATGCACGCTACATCCTTCAAAAATAACAAATCAATCATCCAATGTTTCTCATATACCCATAAAGCACGATACAACCCTTATCCAAATTTTCCTTTACTCGATTCATCCTCGATCTCAACCTCTGCAAGTCATAATTATTTTACAAGTATACCTCAAATCGAAACCAATACAACACATAATCGCGCAATTAACTTGTCGATAGCCGAATCCCCCACTTGGCTCAAAGCCATGGAATAAAACATCTGATAACTTACAATAACCATACCCCATTACTGCCACAATAGCGTAGTGGAATTCAACAAAATCATTCCTAAGCTCATGTAACACAAACCATATGATACCTCAAATCATTTGCAAATCTCATAGTCATCCTTGTAACAGTCAAGACAACTTCCACAAGCGATCCAAACTCAAATTCCACTACATATAATTCACTGGTAAAAAAGAACTCTCAACAAAACAACATAGGGATCACACAACCTCAGGACATCCCGCAGAAGAAACCCACCTGCTTAGCCTCAAACTAACATCTTTCTATACCCTTCTACAGTCATAACTACTACGCAAATACTTAGTCTTACTGATTTGAACTCATCAACAAGACATGAAAAATCTACCTCACTCCACAATTAAACAACATGAAAGGTCCTTCAACACACCTATAACTCGAGATTATACGTCAAATCGAGTCAAAAATCAAGCACCAATTTACATCTTAATCAAACTCTTTCGTCACATTCAAACCATCTGAACACTTCCTTCAGTCACATCATACTCGTTACATAGCTGTCCAACCACAAATTCCACCAATAGGGACACTACCAGACAAATGAGTTGAAAAGGACGTGCTTAAATAATCAACATCTCTGTGCTCAAGCTACAGTCAAAACCCGGCCTCAAGTCCTCCAGACTGTCCCTTTATCAACATACTGAAACCACATCTCACACCTCAACCATGGAATCACATGTCGTCGATGCACAGTTGATATCGAGCGCTCATGTGCGCATACAAATGCATGAAAGGAATTCAAAGGATTACGCTTCAAGCTAAATCAATGTCGCATGATAAGGAAAGAATGATAGAAAGTATATCCTAAATGCCCTATAGCCTTTCAAAGATAGGTATGGACGTCATCAGACTGGTCTGCAAGACTCTGTTAGACATTTGCTCATGACTTGTAGAACCTATGAACCTAGAGCTCTGATACCAGTCTATCACGACCCAAAATCCACTAGTCGTGATGGAACCTAACCCAACCCGCTAGGTAAGCTAATTAACAATTATCCATTTCCAATTAACTTAATAAAATAATTAAACAAAGGAATTATCTGAATCTTATACATTTCTCAAGGACTAGTAGTACAAATCATGAGCTTCTTAGAATAAAGTTTACAAAGCTAATATGAACTAAATACACCATCCGTTTGAAGAGTACATGAACAAAGTCTTAAAATCTAAGGCTACTATGGACAAGAGCAAGCTACAAACAGGGACACATGTACATCTTCCAATCCAGCTCCCATCGAACATAGCAACATCGGCGTCCGAAATCTGCACGCAATGTGCAATACGTGTAGTATGAGTACAACCGACCCCATGTACTCAATAAGTAACAACCTAACCTTAGGTTGAAAGTAGTGACGAGCTGGAACATAGCTGGGGTCCAACACCAATAATCAACAGCAATTCATAACAATGTAGAGCATATAAATAAGGAAGTAACTTAGAGAAAAAATGCTCAGCTTTTTCATAGTTTTTCGAAGATAGTTCCGCTTTTCAAGAATATCAGTAAAAACTCAAATTCTTTACCAAAATCATTGTAAAGTATGAGATAGTTTGAAAACTATTACTTTTCTAAAAATACTTTTCACAATAAATAAGATGTTTCATTTTTTTTCCAGATAGCAAGTGTGAGATACCTCTCTTTGACCACATATCAATGTGCGTAAAAAGTCATGAATGGCGTGATACCGTACACATGAGGAAAATGTATCTCTATGCATGTATGTCATATATGCATGCCAATGCCATATGTCCCAGAAATGAATCGTGTAGTCACGCTTGTAGAGTACCGCAATCTCACTATCTTACTCTTTCCACTCGTCAATGCTCAACCACTCAGTACTGCATATGGCCCATACAGCCTAGGTAAATCCATCTCGGAACATATATAACACTGACTATAAGTCACCTAGTATCGTGGAAAAAGGTCAATCCAACCCTATGGAAAAATCCATCTCCGGGTATCAAGTACATCAGACAAAATCATGTCCAGGAAAATCTATCTTTCAATAATATCATCCGTGCTCACTGGTGTATGTTACATACTCTGGAGGGGCTCCTACATCCCAAGCATTATCATAAGCCAGATCCAAGCATAAATCAATATAACATGTTGTGGCATGCAGCCCGATCCCACACGCCCGTCACCTAGCATGTACGTCACCTCAATACCAATCAGACAACATGTAATTTAGGGTTCCATACCCTCAACACAAAGTATAGAAGAGTTACTTATCTTGAACAAGTCAATTCCAATACCGAGCAAGCCAAGCAATGCTCTAAAAATGCCATCATATACGTAGCGACCTCCGAATGACTCAAAACTAGCCAAAATAACTCAAATACATCAGATAAAGCTCAAGGAAGAAATTGAAAATGATAAAGATCGAATTCTACATCAAATCCCAAATCTGACTAAAAATCACCCTCAGGCCCATGCTTTGAAACTTTATAAAACTCAAAAAATCCGACAATCCATTCAATTACGAGTCCAACCATACTGGTTTTACTCAAATCTGACTCCAAATCGGTGTTCAAAACTCAAATTTTCATATTATGAAACTTTAGGCAATTCATCAAACAATTGCGAAAAATAAAGATAGATTCATGAAATGTAATCAAAATTGAGTAGAGAATACTTACCCCAATCCTTGTTATGAAATTTGCTTCAAAAATTGCCTCAATCTGAGTCCCACATCTCAAAATATGAAGAAAGAACCAAAACCTCGATTTTTATAACTTTGCCCAGCTATACCGCATTTTTGGTCAAATTATTGCATCTGCGACCACCGTGTTTGTGGTAAATCCTCGCTTCTGCAAAATAGCATGACTCAGCAAAACCTCGCACATGTGGTCCTTAAGTCGCTTCTACGATCGCGTTTCTGCGCATTTGAATTGCATCTGCGGTTGCGGAGGTGCATCCAAGCACCCACACCTGTGATCCCCATGCTCAACTCCTTTTCTTGCTTCTGCGATGACACTGCCTCTTTTGCGGCTCCGTACCTGCGCCCAACGCTCCGCAGGTGTGGTCATACCAGAACCAGAAAATCATTAGCAATGCAACACGAAATAAAAATGATCCGAACCTCGTTGGAAACTCACCCGAGCCACTCGGGACTCCATCCAAATATAACAACAAGTCCCATAGCATAACACAGACCCACTCGAGGCCTCAAAACATACATAACAACATCGAAGCGACGAATCACACCTCAATTCAAAATCATTGAACTTTGAAACTTCGACTTCCACAACCGATGCCAAAATCTATAAAATCACGTTTGATTGACCTCAAATTTTGCACACAAGTCACATTTCACATTACGGACCTGCTCTAATTTCCGAAATTGGAATCTGACCCCGATATCAAAAAGTCAACTCACAGTCAAATTTTCCAAAATTCGAAATTTTGCCATTTTAGGTAGACTTTTACTGAGGACATCCAAATAACAATTTGCACGCGCTCCTAAGTCCAAAATCACCCAGCGGAGCTTACAAAACCATCAGAAATCCAGTCCAAAGTCAAATTCCTAAAAGTCAAACTTGGTCAATCCTTTAAAATTTAAAGCTTCTAACTGAGAATTATTCTTCCAAATCAATTCCGATGAAAATCAAAACCAATGATCCACGTAAGTCATAATATATCATACGGAGCCGGTCATGCCCGAAAACTACCAAGCAAAGTGCACATTCTCAAAACGATCGGTCGGTTGGTTATACTAAACCGATACTTTAAAATAACCTTCTCGTGTGAAACAACCTCCATACGGCTCAAATCTAACCAAAATAGCTTAATATCATAAATAAAAACCATAGAAAACAATTCCGAACAATAAAGCTTTGATCTTTAATTAAAACTAAAAAATCAACCCAAAAAGTCAACCCCGGGTCCACACCTCGAAACCCGGCAAAATTCACAAAATCCAAACGCTCATTTCGATATGAGTCCAACCATATCAAAATTATCTCATTTCTACATCAAATTGTCCTTCAAATCATTATTTCACATTTTTGAGAGTTTATACAAAAATTCTCATTTTCTTTCATTCAAATCACTAATTTAATGTTAAAAAGTTGGAATCATGAAATATAATCAATACCATATAAAGAACACTTACCCCAATCCAAACCGTGAAGAACCCCTACAACCCAAGATATAATAAAAATGGTCAAACCCTCTAGATATAAACATTGTGTGGACTAAAAATGCGCACTTGTGAACTCGCTTTTGTGAGCCAATACCTGCACCTACAAATTCCACATACAAAGACAAAACGCGCACCTGTGCAAAAAGGGTCACACCTGAGACACCACAAAAGTGCAAAAAACTTTGCAGAAGCAGACGACTATCTAGAGCCTCTAGTTTGCATCTACGATCATTATTACGTAGATGTGATATCGCACCTGAAGTTCATCACCCGTAGAAGCGGAAGACATGAACATGCCCCAACGTCACAAAAACAAACCAAATTCTGCAGAAGTGGCCCCGCACCTATGCTCCAAAATGCATAGATGCGACGCACCAGAACCAGACTTGCCAAAAATATGGAAATAATCTGAAACTAGTAAATACACTCGGGGCCCCCAAGTTCCTGTAACGACCCAACCCGTCGTTTTGACCAATTCCACTTTGCTCGCCAGTTCCGGAGAATAACTAGACCCATATGATATATTATGGCTTATGTGAATCATTAGTTGTGGTTTTTAGGTTAATTGGAATAGATTTGGAAGAACAATTCTCAGTTTGAAGCTTTAATTTGAAAGTTTTGACAAAGTCTTGACTTCATAGTATTCAGTATCATATTTGAATTTTATGACTTGGTTAGCTCCGTCGGATGAATTTGGACTTAGGAGCGTGTTTGGAACATATTTTGAAGGTTCGTGGTAGAATTTGGCTTGATTTGACGAAGTTGGAAATTTGCCATTTCTGGTCAGTATTAAAAATCTTGATATCGGGGTCGGAATGGAACTCCGGAAATTGAAGTAGGTCTGTTGTATTATTTGTGATGTGTGCAAAATTTCAGGTCATTCGGATGAGGTTTGATTGGTTTTTGGATCGGTTGCGAAATTCGAAAGTTTGGAAATCCTTAGGATTGAATCTGAGGGTGATTAGATAATTTGATGTTGTTTTGAGTGTTCCTAAGCTTGGAATAAGTTCGAATGGTGATATGTGACTTGTTTGTATTTTTGGTTGAGGTCCCGGGGGCCTCGGGATCATTTTTGGAAAGGTTGAACTTGAGAAATGGCAGTTGATGTTATTGCTTCTGTCATATCCACACTTGTAGAGTGGGGACCGCAAGTGCAAGCTCCGCATGAGTGGAAGAGATACATAGGTGCGTAGAGGACCGCAGGTGCGGCTTGGTAACCGCATATGCGATGCCGCAAAAGCGGTGAGGCGATCGCAGATGCGAGGCCTGATGAGATAAGTGAAATCCACAGAAGTGGATGTTGTCCTACAGAAGTGGAAGCGCAAGTGCGATTATGGGATCGCAGGTGCAAAAGTGCTAGGCAGAATGTGTAAAAAGTCCCCTTCGCAATTTTCAGTCATTTGTTCATCATTTTTTTGCGATTTTGGAGCTCCAAGCTGTGATTTCTAGAGGGAATCAAGTGATGATAGAGAGGTAAGCTACTTGAGCTTTGTATCTTGTGTTTATGGTGATTATTTCATTGTTTAATCATGAAAATTAGTGGGAAAATTAGAGAAAGAGTTGGGAAATTAGGGCTTGAAATTGGAGAGTTAAAATAGGGATTTGAGGGGCCATTTGAGGTCCGATTTTGATGATCTTGGTATGTATAGACTCGTGGGAGGATGAGGATTCTATTGATGTAATTTTTATTGGATTTTGAGACATGGTCCCGGGGGTCGGGTTTGACTAATTTCGGGATTTTTGATGTAAATTGATTATTTCCGTGCGGTCTTTGTTCCCTTAGTGTACATTGATGTAATGATTCTGATTTTTGGATAGATTCGAGGTGAGTTGAGACTGAGTCAAGAGGTAAAACTGTCGTGGAGTAGGATTCTCGTCCGGTTTGAGGTATGTAATGATTGTAAATGTTGTCATGAGGGTATGAAACCTCGAATTTCACATCATTGTGCTACTTTGAGGGTAAACACATGCTAGATGATAAGCGTGGGGTCGTGCACTATTGGGAATTGTGACTTGGTTCGTCCCGTGCGATTGTAAGTCGCGTAATTGATCAAAAATTGTTTGATATCATTGTGTTTTGGAAAATATTACTATGTTTTGGGTTGAATGCCATATTTGGGCCTTGTGCCAACTGTTTGGACCCTTATGGGCTTTTTACTACTATTTTGGTTTAATATCTACACTCAGTCATGCTACGTTGTACCGATTTTATAACTCAGTCGTTATTACTTTGTTTTTATGCATAAAATGATATTTTGGGCCGAGCACCCTATTTTACTGATAGCCCGAGTGGCTTGTGAGGCTGATGAGTGAGAAGGGCCGAGGGTCTGATTGTGAGGTTGATGACTGAGATTGGATGAGGGCCTAGTTGTAACGATTATACATTTATGGATCGGGTGGCACGCCGCAGCGATATACATACATACATATACATACATACATATACATATATATATATATATATACATACATACATACATACATACATACATACATACATACATACATACATACATATATATATATATATGGATCTGGCTACACACTGCAGCGATATATGGATCGGGCTGCACGCCACAACGATATAGCGCTTGGGCTGCAGCATCCCCTCCAGAGTTTGTACACCCCCAGTGAGCGCAGTCGACTATATATATATATGGATCGATCTACACGCCGCAGTAATATATGGATTGGGTTGCACGCAACAGCGGTTATTATATGGTACCTATTGAGCGTGAGTGTTGAGTGTGACTGATTGATGAGAGTTGAGTCATGAGTGACTGAGAGGCTTGCCCGAGGGGCTATATGTATACACATACACAAGTGATGCATTGGCCTAAGGGGATTGTTTATGAAATTACTAATTTCACTCATCTTTATACAGAGTCTCTATTGAAAATGTTAAACAAATGTTTTAAATAACTTTCATTTAAATTGAAATTTTTACAAAATGTTTGGAATCTAATCACTGATTTGGATTTGTTACTTCCACTGAGATTTTTAAGTTACGAGATGTTTATAAATTCCTGTTTGCCTGAGTAATTGTATACGAACTATGTAGTGCCCGAGGGCCGATTATGATTTTCATCACTTTCGCTATAAATTACATTGAACCTCTACTGAAACTGTTAGAAGGACATTTTTTCAAAGTATTTTACTAAAATTGCAGTTTAACGAGATGAATTGAATTGTATCCTATTTTGGAAATATATTGTACCCACTATGGTTCTATGACGTGATTTACATGATTTCTTACTGCTCAGTCTTTATTTACTCTTATTACTTACTAAGTTGGCGCACTCACATTAGTCCCTGCACCTTGTGTGCAGATCCAGATATTTTTTAGCACGGTGGCAGGTTCATTGGAGTTAGCAAGGTAGTTGCCTGGCGATCGCAGCCCTGCTTTTCTCCCTTCTTATTCTCCCTTAGAGTATTTGTTTTCGTGATTTTCCCCGACCATGTTGGTCTTAAGGTTGTCAGACAATTGTAGAAGATGCTCATGATTAGTGACACTCCGATGTCGGGCTTTCTTTCTGCACTATTTTTTTATTTTAGACACTATATAAAGGTTTATTGTTAAATAGATTTGATTTTATCCTAAGAATGGAAAATACTGATTGGTTTTGGGTTTGTGTCTGCTGGACTAGTTCCATGATAGGAACCATCATGACCGGGTTAGTTTTGGGGTCGTGAAAAAATGGTATCAGAGCCTAGGTTACATAGGTCTTACGAGTCATGAGCAGGTTTAGTAGAGTCTCGCAGATCAGTACAGATACGTCTGTACTTATCCTCGGGAGGTTGTAGAACCTTTAGGAAAAACTTTGCATTCTTGAATTATTATCGTGCGGCATTGATTCAGCTTGAAATGTAACTCTTGAAATTCCTTCCACGCGTTTGTATGCACGTATGAGAGCTTGGTATCAGCTGTGCATCAACGACTGTGATTCCCCAATCGAGGAGCGATATGTGATATTTGTGTGTTGATATTGGGCCAGTCTGGAGGACTTGAGACCGGGCTCTACTTGTAGCTTGAGCACTGAGGTGTTGATTGTGTGAGCACGTGCTTTTTGATTTATATGTTCGATAGTGTCCCTATTAGGGGAAGTGATGAGTGGATAGCTATGTAATAAGTATGATGTGACTGTGAGATGTGTTCATATGATTTGAATGAGATGAGAAGGGTATGTCTGGTGCTTGATTTCCATCGTGATTTGATGTATAGCCCCGAGTTATGGGTGTGTTGAAGGATCTTTTCATGTTGTCTAGTTGGGAAGTAAAGTAGATTCCATGGTGTGATATGAGTTCAAACTCAGGAAGATTCAGTGATTGTGTGATGTTTATGACGATGGAAAGGTATAAAGAGCTGTTAGTTGAGGCGAAGCAGGTGGATTATCTCCTGTGGAGTGTTCTGAAGTTTGTGTGGTCCCTATGTTGGTTGTTGTAAGTCCTCTTTTACCAGTAAAATATGTGTGACGCAATTTGAGTTTGGATCATGTATGAGAGTGGGCTTGACTATTATGAGGGTGATTGCGAGATTTGCAAAAGATTTGAAGTACTAGATGGTGTGTGTTGCACGAGCTTATGAGGGATTGATTTTAATCTCACTATGGTATTATGGCAGTAATAGAGTATAGGCATTATGAGTTATTGTGTGTTTTGATCTATGGGTTTGAACCAAGTGGGAGAGTCCGCTACTGATAAGTTGATTGCATGGTTATGTGCTATGTTGGTTTTAGTTTTAGGCATACTAGTGAACCAGTTGTGGCTTGAAGGGGTTGAGATCGAGCATGGCTCAAGTAACGGAACTTTTTAATAAAGGATATGTACTTTTTAATAAAGGATATGTTATGCTTTATGGGTGTATGAGAATCACAGAATGACTTGAGATATTATTGGTGAAGGATGTACGGTGCATAAAGCAAGAATTTATTGGGTTGATTTAAAGTGGGGTTGCTTCCACAGGTGTTGTTGTTCTAATGGGGCACAGGTCATTCGGTTCATTTGATCGGGCTAATGGAAATCGGAGTAGAGTGGATGACTCTTGACAACAGTTCCAATGATTTCAAGGCCTATACGTGGCAATTGGGAATCTTCAAGATGTGTGTTTGGCTTAGAACTGAGATGTATATTAGAGGATGTCAGGACTTGTGGCATTTCTATATCATTATAGGCTTTATATATCAGTATTAGGAAGGTAAATGTATTGGCTTTAGATTCGCAGAAGGTCTCTTTAGAGCTGGTATCTTGATTGTGGTACTTTTGGGGGTGCTGCAAAAGAATACAATGGTGTACGAGCATTAGGGTAGTATGGTTTTATGTTTGGATCTCATGCGATGAGTCTGGGTTGAGGACTGTAGTATCATGGAAAGGAGAAGTGTCAATTCGAAGGTAAATCAAAAAAAACTTGGGATAAATAGGATAACTTAGTAGTAGGTTGGATTGGCATGGTGAGGGATATGATTAGTTCGTTGGGTGCTTATAAGGTAATGAGTTTCTACAGCTATTTCTTGGCAATGCTCTTAGGTTTTTGATGCATTGTGTAGCTGGTTGAGATAAAAGGATTCAGTCCTGACAGTTTGGTTTTGTGCAAATGGGATTTGGAGAGTTCTTGATGATTTCTACCACGGTTAAAGATGTATATCTTCTACCGGCGTGAGGAGCATGTGATGTATAGTTATTTTCTCCTAGATGGGATCAAATGGAAAGTTCTTGGCTAGTTGAGTACTTAGTAGCTTGTGGCTCAGAATAGATTATGAAGTCCTCATATGTGATATAGGATGGCATGGTATATGGGGTATATTGTGTATGGTTGAGATTTCATGTGCAAGGTTACAGTTCAGTTCTGAAATAAAGGTCATAAATTCTTAGGCAGCAGGGACAGTTTTAGGTGACTAGATAAATGAGGTCATTGATTGGTTTGGCTTGATGAGATTGTATGTTTCAGAAAGGGCAATGTTGTTGAGTTATGGATACTTCCTTGGTATTGTGGTACTCTCTTGTTTGATCGATTACTGGAGTTCAAATTTTTTTTTGTGGCACAGGAAAATTTTAGGAGTATTCCTCGTAGGATGATCGTGTAATTGGAGAAGTGTGGGTATTCAGGTGGTAGAGTTGAGACAATAAATGGTGATTCGAATGTCCCAATGGATTTGGAGACTGAGAGTTTATATGAGTAGATGGTTTCATAGTTGTGGACTGTGAAGATGTGGGCAAGCTAGTCAAATGGTAGTATATGCTTTTATTCAGTCATTGTGAACTTTCGGAGAGTTGTTTATCTGTTGTGGGTGACCAGAATTGATTTGGGGTCCATTGATAGGCCAATATGGATGTGCGTTCTGTATCGAGTCAGATATTTTGACTCTGAACTGCTATTGTTGAGAGATGTGCCATTCGATTGTTGTTGAGATTATTCGTGTCTTGGAGTAATCTATGAGTCACTCTTCTGTGTTACGAGGAATTGTGATTTGTTGGTTATATGCATATATGGTGCGGTTCTATTTGGGCTTTATAGCACAGTTCGAGTGAGACAGTTATTTGGGTGTTTCATGGTTGATTGTGCATTGGATATGTTCTCTCGAACTGGTATGACATTGCGTCATTTGCTCTCTGTGGTTATAGTGATTCACTGTTGGTACTAGGCACCAAATTGCATGTGGTTGTTGATGTTGCACATAATGACTTAAGGTGATTCATGTGGATCGATATTTGCATAGGATCGCGCATTGCAGCGAAGTTAAGTGGAGGTATGATCCTTCAGGTTAGATTCGTGTGTTATGGTTCTACAGTATGTGATGGGTTCTTAGCATCGTGTTGTGATGGTACTAGTGAGCTTGCGGTACAACTCTCTCATTTGAGTCATTTTTCATGATTTGAGTACGTTCGGTTTGTTGCTTATTGGTGCGCGGATTGCACAGGTTGTGGCTTTAGATTTTTGATGTGTCATGTCACCATAGTAGCCGTGTTGGATGAGATGAGGTCATTGGATCTAAAATGGGTACTAACAGATTCAAATTCAGCATGTTGGAAAGATAATATTGATGTTCGGCTTTGAAATTTATTGAGGTCTATGCCGAAAAAGAAGGAGCTTCATGAATGGTTGATATGAGGAATGGTTATGACTTTATGAATGTTTCATTCATCGTTGGCAGTACAAAAGTGTTGGAATGAGGCTTTATTTGATAAGAGGTTTATTACCGGTATTCAACTATGTTGAGCAGTTGCTGTGATTTGAAGTTTTCGCTATAAATGTTCGAGTGGTATGGTATATCCTGTGATTTCCATCTTGAATTGTGGTTATGGCTTGATACAGTGCGTTCAGATTTATTCGGTGTGTATATGTGAGATTATGATCTTATAGATAATTTCGGAAGCAGAAATTTGGTTCAAAGGTTTATAGGCTAGGTTGGATTGCGAAATTTCAGTTACGTTGTGCTATCAAACCTGTATAAGATAAGGTGACATGGGATCAACCTCTAGTATGTGCATGGTAAGCTTATGCAGTAATTTGATGGTTTTCGAAATAACTCTGGCACGTTCGAGGACGAATGTATGTTTAAGTGGGGGAGGATATAACGACCCAACCGGTCATTTTGAGCAATTGCACTTCGATCGCCAGTTCTGGGACATGAATAGCCCCGTATGTTGTATTATGACTTATGTGAATCGTCGGTTGTGGTTTTCAGGTTAATCAGAATAGATTTGGAAGAACAATTCTTAGTTTGAAGCTTTAAATTTGAAAGGTTTGACCAAGTCTTGACTTCTTAATATTCGGTATCAGATTTGAATTTTTATGACTTGGTTAGCTCTGTTAGGTGAATTTGGACTTAGGAGCATGTTCGTAATGTATTTTGAAGGTCCGTGGTAGAATTTGGCTTCATTTGGCAAAGTTGGAAATTTGGCATTTCCGGCCGGTAGTGGAAATCTTGATATCGGGTTCGGAATGGAACTCTGAAAATTGGAGTAGGACTGTTGTGTCATTTGTGATGTGTGTTCAAAATTTCAGGTCATTCGGATGAGGTTTGACGGGTATTTGGATCGGTTGCGGAATTCGGAAGTTTGGAAATCCTCAGGCTCGAATCTGAGGGTGATTTGATGTTTTGATATTGTTTTGAGTGTTCTAAAGGTTGGAATAAGTTTGAATGGTAATATGTGACTTGTTTGTATTTTTGGTTGAGGTCTCGGGGGCCTAGGGATGATTTCTGAAAGTTTGAACTTGAGAAATGGAAGCTGACGTTACTGCTTCTATCATATCCGCACATGCGAATTGGGGACCGCAGGAGCGGAAGAGAGGCGCAGGTGCGTAGAGGACTGCTGGTGCAGCTTGGTAACCGCATCTGTGATGCTGTAGAAGCGGTAAAGTGACTGCAGATGCGAGGCCTAGTCAGATAAGTGAAATCCGCACAAGCGAATGTTGTTCCGTAGAAGCTAAAGCGCAGGTGCGCTTATGGGATTGCTGGTGTGAAAGTGCTGGGCACAATGTATAAAAAGGCCACTTCGTGATTTTCGGTCATTTGTTCATCATTTTTGTACGATTTTGGAGCTCCAAGCTGTGATTTCAAGAGAGAATCATATGCTGATAGAAAGGTAAGCTACTTGGGATTTGTATCTTGTATTCATGGTGATTATTTCATTGCTTAATCATGAAAATTAGTGGGGAAAATTAGAGAAAGAGTTGGGAAATCAGGGCTTGATATTGGAGAGTTTAATTGGGGATTTGAGGGGCCATTTGAGGCCCGATTTTGATGATCTTGGTATGTATAGACTCGTGGGAGGATAAGGATTCTATTGATGTGATTTTATCGGATTCCGAGACGTGGTCCCAGGGGTCGGGTTTGACCAATTTCGGGATTTTAATGTAAATTGATTATTTTCGCATGGGCTTTGTTCCCTTAGCATATATTGATGTTATGATTCTGATTTTTGGATAGATTCGAGGTGAGTTGAGGCGAGTAAAGAGGCAAAAGCATCGCAGAGTAGGATTCTTGTCCGGTTTGAGGTAAGTAATGATTGTAAATATTGTCCTGAGGGTATTAAACCCTGGATTTCACATCGTTGTGCTACTTTAAGGCGACATACACGCTAGATGACGTGTGTGGGGTCGTGCACTGTTGAGGATTGTGACTTGATCCGTTCCGTGCAACTACAAGTCGCGTAATTGATTGAAAATTGTTTGATATCATTGTGTTTTGGAAAATATTACTATGTTTTGGGCTGAAAGCCATATTTGGTCCTTGTGCCAACTGTTTGGACCCTTAGGGGCTTTTTACTACTGTTTCCTCACTATTTTGATTTAATATCTACACTCAGTCATGCTACGTTTTACCGATTTTATAACTTAGTCGTTATTACTCTATTTTTATGCATAAAATAATATTTTAGGCCGAGCACCCTATTTTACTGATAGACCGAGTGGCTTGTGAGGCTAATGACTGAGAGGGGCCGAGGGTCTGATTGTGAAGTTGATGACTGAGAGAGGCCGAGGGCCTGGTTGTGAGGATTATATATTTATGGATTGGACTGCACGCTGCAGCGATATATATATATATATATATATATATATATATATATATATATATATATATATATATATATATATATANGGTCCCAGGGGTCGGGTTTGACCAATTTCGGGATTTTAATGTAAATTGATTATTTTCGCATGGGCTTTGTTCCCTTAGCATATATTGATGTTATGATTCTGATTTTTGGATAGATTCGAGGTGAGTTGAGGCGAGTAAAGAGGCAAAAGCATCGCAGAGTAGGATTCTTGTCCGGTTTGAGGTAAGTAATGATTGTAAATATTGTCCTGAGGGTATTAAACCCTGGATTTCACATCGTTGTGCTACTTTAAGGCGACATACACGCTAGATGACGTGTGTGGGGTCGTGCACTGTTGAGGATTGTGACTTGATCCGTTCCGTGCAACTACAAGTCGCGTAATTGATTGAAAATTGTTTGATATCATTGTGTTTTGGAAAATATTACTATGTTTTGGGCTGAAAGCCATATTTGGTCCTTGTGCCAACTGTTTGGACCCTTAGGGGCTTTTTACTACTGTTTCCTCACTATTTTGATTTAATATCTACACTCAGTCATGCTACGTTTTACCGATTTTATAACTTAGTCGTTATTACTCTATTTTTATGCATAAAATAATATTTTAGGCCGAGCACCCTATTTTACTGATAGACCGAGTGGCTTGTGAGGCTAATGACTGAGAGGGGCCGAGGGTCTGATTGTGAAGTTGATGACTGAGAGAGGCCGAGGGCCTGGTTGTGAGGATTATATATTTATGGATTGGACTGCACGCTGCAGCGATATATATATATATATATATATATATATATATATATAGTGCTTGGGCTGTAGGAGCCCCTTCGGAGTCTACACATCCCTAGTGAGTGCAGTCGACTATATATATGGATCAGGATGCACGACGCAGCAATATATTGATCGGGTTGCACCCAGCAATGGTTATTATAAGGTACCTATTGAGCGTGAGTGCTAAGTGTGAGCGCTGATTGATGAGAGTTGAGTCATGAGTGACCGAGAGGCTTGCCCGAGGGGCTATATATACACACATATATGAGTGATGCATTGGCCTGAGGGGCTTGTTTATGAAATTATTGATTTTACTCATCTTTATACTGAGCCTCTATTGAAAATGTTAAACAAATATTTTAAACAACTTTCATTTAAATTGGAGTTTTTTCGAAATATTCGGAATCTAATCACTGATTTGGCTTTGTTACTTCCACTGAGATTTTTAAGTTACGAGATGTTTATAAATTACTGTTTGCCCAAGGAATTGTATACAAACCATGTAGTGCCCGAGGAGCCGATTATGATTTTCATCACTTTTGCTATAAATTACATTGAACCTCTACGGAAACTGTTAGAAAGATATTTTTTCAAAGGATTTTACTGAAATTGGAGTTTAACGAGATGAATTGAATTGTATCCTGTTTTAGAAATATATTGTACCCACTATGGTGCTATGACGTGATTTACGTGATTTCTTACTGCTCAATCTTTATTACTCTTATTACTTACTGAGTTGGCATACTCACATTACTCCCTGCACCTTGTGTGCAAATCCAGGTATTTCTGAGCTCGGTGGCAGTTTCATCAGAGTTAGCAAGGTAGATATATGGCGATCGTAGCCCTGCTTTTCTCCCTTTTTATTCTCCCTTAGAGTATTTTTTATTTTCCCCAACCATGTTGGTCTTGAGATTGTCAGACTGTTGTAGTAGATACTCATGATTAGTGACATCCCAATGTCGGGCTTTCTTTCTGCACTGTTGTTTTGTTTTGGACACTATAGAGGTTTATTGTTAAATAGATTTGATTTTATCCTAAGAATGGAAAATACTTATTGGTTTTGGCTTTGTGTCGGCTAGCCTAGTTCCATGATAGGCGCTATCACAACCGGGTTAGTTTTGGGGTCGTGACAGTTCCATAACATAACGCGGACCTGCTCAAGGCCTCAAATCACATCAAACTACATCAAAATTATGAATCGCACCTCAAATCGAACTTAATGAATTTATGAACTTTCGATTTCTACAACTCGCGCCGAATCTATCAAATCAATCCGGAACAACCTCAAATTTTGCATGTAAGTACCAAATGACATAATGGAGTTATTCCAACTCTAAGAATCGCAATACGAGTACCAAATGACATAATGGAGTTATTCCAACTCTAAGAATCGCAATACGAGCCTGATATCTACAAAGTCAACTCCAGATCAAACCTCTCAACCTTCCAAACCTTCAATTTTCCAATTTTTTCCAAAATGCGTCAAATCAACCTATGAACCTCCAAATCCAAATTCGAACATACAGGTAAATCCAAAATTACCATACGAAGCTATTGGAATTATCTACACATCATTCCGGAGTCGTCTACACAAAACAAAATTTTCTGTCAACTATTTTCACTTAAGCTTCTAAAATAAGAATTGTCCTTCCAAATCAATCCCAAATCATCGAAAAACCGAACTCCATCACACACGCAAGTCATAATACAAGATACGAAGTTGTTCAAGACCTTAAACCATCAAACGGATTGCAAATTATCAAAACGACCGGCCGGATTGTTACAAATACGATCACATGTTTGCAAAAGTGAAGAACTAACCTACCAGCCCTTTATTGCAAATGCAATCCTTGGACCGCAAAACCGGCTTGCAAATGCAAGCCAATGCGAGATATGCAGAATGATACCTGAACAAACATTTTACCAGCAGTTCAAAATCAACCAAACTCTTCATAACACATCTGAAACTCTCCCGAGCCCCTCGGGCGCCAAATGAAACATGCACACAAGTGAAATAACATTATACAAACTTGATCGCTACCTCAAATAATCAAAATAATATCAAATAACAAGAATCGGTCATCAAAACTCAAGAATCTTCAACTTAAAATTTTCACAATTTCACACATAATGCATCAAAATGCGTTCGGGTCATCCCGAACCCCAACCAAACATGCGTACAAGTCCAAAATTTTCATATGAATCTACCGGAATAGTCAAAACACTAATTTGGGGTCATTTACCCAAAATGTTAATTGTGGTTAACTCTAGCCTCATTCTAAGTCCAAATTTATATTTTCTTCAAATTTTCACATAAAAGCCTTTCGAAAAGTGGCATGGAACACACATGCATTAAAAAAATCAAATAAAACTATGGGAGGTCTCTAAAGACAAAAATAAATGTTAGTACTCAAAATGACAAGTTGGATCGTCACACCTACATAGTAGATAAATAACATATTTGAGATTAGAGTTTATGTGATCAACTAAATATCTCGTATCTATGTATTGATCATTTGTGACTTGAATTCATTAGAAAATAATAATTTCATATCAATAGTTCCCTGAAGGTATATGAATATATGCTTAACATCATCTAATACCTTCTTGTTGGAGAAGAGCTAAATCTGCTAATAAGCGAACAATAAAAGCGATAGTTGGTCGGGTATTATTGGCAAGATGCACTAGTGCTTCAATTGCACTAAGATATAGAGTTTCATCACCAATAAGCTCTTCACCCTTTTTTGGAGGTCAGAATAAGTCTTTATTCATGTTAAGCAATCTCTCAACTTTATTCATGTAAAACCACTTTAAAATCTTTTCAATATATATATATATTGATTAATTGACAAATATTCCATTTGTTAAGTGCTCAATTTGTAGGCCAAGATAAAATTTGATCTTACCAAGATCTTTCATTTCAAGTTTTATCTTCAAATATTCTATAATTTTTTGACAACTTTTTATGAGTACCAATGATATTCAAGTCATCAATATACACTATTATGATGATAAATTCAGATCGAGATCTTTTTTTATAAAAATACAACTACAAATAAGATCAATTTTCTATCGTTCCTTTAGCAAATATTTTCGAAGGCGGTCATACTATATTTGTCCCAATTATTTCTATTCTTATAAGGATTTTTGAAGATTTATTGAATAATTTTTTCGGAATATTTGTATGCTTCAAACACTTTGAATCCTTAAGAGATTTTCATAAAAGATTTCTTGTCCAATAATCCATATAAATAGGATGTGACAACGTCCGTGAACTGCATATCAAGCTTTACATGAACTACTAGATTAATTAGATACATGAAGGTAATTTTGTCCACCAAGGGAAAATATGTCTGCATGTAATCATTGTCAGTCCCTTGAAAAAATTTGTAACGACCTGATCGGTTGTTTTGTGTAATTGTGCCATGTTATCCCTTTTATACTTCACACATGTGTGTTTAAGACTTCATGACTTGCGGGATTGATTAGTTTCGTTCCGGAAAACTTTCTGGTTAATTTGGACCCTTTGATTTTTGACTTAGAAGTTTAAATTAGAAATATTAACCAAACTTTGACTTTTGAGAAAACGACTTCGGAACTGTGTTTTAATGGCTCTGATAGCCTCGCATCCTGATTTTGGACTTGGATGTATGCCCAAAATTGATTTTGGAAGTCCGTAGATAGATTTGTATTGATTTACCACAATTCTGCAATTTGAAGTTAGAAAGTTTGACCATAGGTTGACTTTTATATATCAAGCTCGGAATTTAATTTTGGGACTTGGAATAGGTATGGTATTTAGAACTTATATGCAAAATTTGGTATTGTTTGGAGTTGATTTATTAGAATTCAGATGTTTAGTTGTAACTTTAGAAATTCTTGAACTTTACTTATGAATATTCATGTGTTTTAGTGTTTGATTCATAGTTTTAGATGTTATTTTTGTGTTTTGATACGCGAGCGAGTTCATATGATATTTTTAGACTTGTATGGATGTTTGGTTTGGAGTCTCGAGGGCTCAGATGAGTTTCATACATGTTTTGGAATGGTTATGAACTGAAATTGGACTGTTAGTGCTGATGGTGCTCAGGTATCGCAATTGTGAGCACTGAAATCGCAACTGCGAATGTGACAGTAGGCGACTTCCCCTTCGCAATTGCAACTTCCCCTTCGCAATTGTGAAGACTGCCAGATTTTTCCTTAGATCGCATTTGCAAACATTTGCTCGCTTTTGTGATGCCCTTCAGTTTGCAATTATGAAGCCTCTATTGCAATTGCGATGATTTCTGAGGCTGTCAGGGTTCGCAAATGTGAGCCCTGGTCCACAATGGCGAGGGTTCGCAAATGTGAATCATGTGTGACAAATGCGATATCTGCAACTGGTACAAAGGGCTGGGATACGTGATTTTTGAAAATATTCTCTCATTTTTTAACCCTAAACTCGGTCGAAGGCGATTTGGAGAGGGGATTTTTACCTACAAACTTTGGGTAAGTGATTCTAATCTATTTCTAATAATATTCCATCAATATATCTTAGATTTTAACATTAAAATTATGTGAATCAAAGTAAAAAATTGTGAGACCTTGTCAAGTTTTTGAAAAATACGAATTTGAGTTTTTAGAGTTGATTTGGATTCAAATTTTGAAACTAATTGCATATATGAACTCGTCGGTTCATGGATAGTCGGAATCTACCATTGGACTCGGATTTTGATCGAGGGGGCCCTAGGTTGACTTTTCGTGATTTTTTCAAAAAAGTGTAAAGATCTTAACTTTATATATTGTAATTAATTTCCCTAGAATTGTTTGTTAATATTAAGCCGATTTTGGTTAGATTTGAGTTGTGTGGAGACTAATTTTAGGGGGGAAATTATTTTAGAGGGTTAAATTGGCCTAGTTTAGGTAAGTATCTTGCCTAACTTTGTGAGGGGAACTACCCCCTTAGGATTGGTATTGATTGATTCATTTGTGCTATGTAAAAGCCATTTACGCAAGATGACGAGTGAGTACACAGGTTGTACGTGGTTATTGACTGGTTTAGGCTAGTTAGACTCTTTTCATACTTTAATTGAATTATAGTATCGTGTTCTAAATTCTCATAGTCAATATATTCTTACATGTGTTATACTATCCTTACATGCCTTAAATGATTTCGTTAACACTTGTTCTACATTCTAATGGTAAATTTCTCTCATGCTTTAGTTGAACTTATTGCCTCTATTAATTTCGCATGTTATCTCTTTTATTGTTGATTATCATTATTTGAAGTTATTGTCTGTGTTATCTCTTTCATTCTTGATTATTATTACTTGAAGTTATAGTTCATGTTGTCTCTTTCCTTGTTGATTTTCATTATTTGGAGTCATTGTTATACGTTATATATTCCATTGTGAGTTATTCTTATTTAATATCGTGGTTATACATTATTTCATTGTTGAGTTGTTGAAGTTGAAGTTGTGAAATCCGTTATCACATTAAGGGAAAATTTTTATTTTTGAAACATCTTCCTTGCTGAGTATTTTACATTCATTATTGTTGTTGATATCCTTGTACCCATCGTGGTGGATCCATGAGCTATTGTTGTGGAAACATTGATATTGTTGATTGTTGAAAAGTTGTAATTTTTGGGCACTTATGGTGAAAATTGTTATTGTGATATGATATTGACGTCGGCGGTATAAAGCTTCGAGTTAATGTGCATGCAGCGGTATAAGGTGGGACTTATATGCATGTTGCTTGTGTGAAGCCACGCGACGTCATAAGATTGGCTAAAGTGTGTGTAGCTAGTTTAAGGGAAACTATTTTCAAAACCTGTTTCAAATGTAAGACTCACGCGGTTGTATAAGGAAAGATTGTGATTGAGATTGTGAATTGTGAATACGAGGTGGTACCTCAATTGTGATTCTTGATATATATGCACGAGGCGGTACCTTGGTAGTTATTCTTATTGTACACGAGGCGGTACCTCGTTGTGATTCATGTTGTTTATCTCTTGTTGCAAAGAGTTTTGGTGGGAACACTTCTTGTTGTTTTGTTCTTAGTAGTTTTTGAGTGTTATTGTCCGTATATGATCATTGTGGTTCCTTTAACTGATTTCTTTATCTTATTATCGTTCTTACAATAATGGTATAATTCATGATGTTAACTGTTTCGTATAAGTTATTTCTCCGATTTCCATTATTCATCCTTATTAAGTTTTCATACTGTTTATTTATATCCTAGTAGGTGTCTTGATCTGGCCTCTTCACTACTTTAGTGAGGTTAGGCTTGATATGTACTGGGTTGTGGTGTACTCATATTACTTATGCAGATCCAGGTACGTATGCTCATTCCAGTCGTTAGTGATCATCTGATAGCTGCTTTACGGAGACTTCAAGGTATGCTTGCTTGGCGTCCGCATGCTTTGGACTCACTTTCTTTTATCCTTATTTCCTGTTATATTTTCATTCAAGCAGTGATGCACTATACACTCTAGTATTACTCTATAGAGCTTATGACTTTATTCTACCGGTCTTAGGGAGTGTATTGTCGTTGATTTTGTTTTTGGAAGCTTACATCATTTATTTAGTTGTTCTAGTATTTTGTTAATTATTTTTATCAAGTTATTTTTAATATTTAGGCTTACCTAGTCGTAAAGACTAGGTGCCATCACGACATCTACGGAGGGAAATTGGGGTCATGACATGTTGGTATCAGAGTTGTAGGTTCATAGGTGTTACAAGTCATAAGCAGGTTTAGTAGAGTCTTGCAGATCGGTATGGAGACGTATGTACTTATCTTTGAGAGACTACAGAACTATTAGGAAAACTTCACTTCTTTGATTAATTATCATGTGAATCAGTTGACATCAAAAAATGAATCTTTGACTTTCTATTCTTTCACAGATGATGGGGGCACGCACCACTGGATCCGATCAGAAAATCGCGGCCCCTACTAGCTTCGCGAAAGGCTAGGGCACGGTCTTAGTCGAGGAGGGGCACGTCGTGTAGCTAGATCACCTGCCTGAGCTATGACAGATGAGCCACCAGTAGCTCCAATTGGGGGACAAGCACCCGAGGCACCTATTGCCACCCCTGCACTTTAGGAGACCCTCGCACAATTCTTGAGCATGTTTGGTACCTTAGCTCAGGCAGGGATTCCACTTGCACCACCCACATCTCAGGCTGGGGAGGAGCTTAGACTCTATCGGCTCATACCTTTGAGAAACGTGTCCAGGTTGATCATATCCCAGAGGTTATACCGGTACAACCTGTTGTTCCAATTCATCCTGCAGTTAGGGCAGTAACATCTGAGGAGGATCAGCTTAGAATCAAGAACTTTAAGAAGTATCACCCTCATACTTTCAGTGTTTTAGCTTCAAAGGATGCACATGGTTTTCTTGAGGAGTGTCACCGTATTCACCGCACCATGAGTATTATAGAGATGAGTGGGGTGCTTTCACTACTTTCCAGTTGTCAGGAGCAGCATATCAGTGGTGGCGAGTGTATGAGGAGGGTAGCCCAGTCGATGCAGCTTCACTTACATGGACTTGATTTTCAGAGTTGTTCTTGAGAGAGTTTGTTCCTCATACCCTTAGGCATGCTGGCGCGTGGAGTTTGAGCAGCTGCGCCAGGGTACTATGACAATGTCAAAGTATGTTGTCTAATTCAGTGACTTGTCCAGACATGTATCTACCTTGTTTTCTATGGTCGCAAGTCTGTTGATTCATAGAGGGGCTCAACTATGGTATTATATTCATCATTTCCCAAGAGTTAGAGACAGATACCCCATATTAGCAAGTGTTAGAGATTGCACAGAGGTTGGAGGGTATGCAGGGCCGTGAGAAAGAGGACAGGGAGACCAAGAGGCCCTTAGGTACTGGAGGATTTAGTAGTGGCCACGCTGCAGCTACAACCTGTCATGGCAGAGGCTATATGAGTCATTAGTTCACTCAGCACTTCCAGTTTATAGTAGTGCTTCGGGTATTCTAAGGTCTAAAATTGCATATTTTGCTTAGCCACTTTTTAATACACCCCCGGAAAGGGGTGCTTTCAGCGATCAGTCCAACCGACCAGGCCCGAGCCAGTCCCAACAACTATGCCCACTGAGAGCTTGCTTTGAGTCTGGTGATATTTTTCACATTGTTAGAGACTGCCCCAAACTCAGAGGGGTGCACCTCCACAAACTACTTAGGCTCCATAGATTCAGTCAGATCCACAGACTTCTCAGGCCATGGTTGTTGTCCCAGTTGCCACTCTACCCGTATAGCCATCTAACGGTGGAGGACGGGTGGGTATTGGTCGCCCTAGAGGGGGAGGCTAGGCCAGATTCTATGTTTTTTTGAGAAGGACAGAGACAACAGCTTCAGGGTTGTGTCATTTATAAAGCCTCACTGGATGGTTGAGAAGGGGTGTGATACTTATCTAGCCTTTGTGAGAGATGTCAGTGCTAATACTCTTACCTTTGAGTTAGTTCTGGTAGTGAAAGACTTCCTAGATGTATTTCTAGTAGATCTTCCGAGCACGCCGCCTGATAGTGATATCGATTTGGTACTGACTTGTTGCCGGGCACTCAGCCCATTTCTATTCCACTATATGGCACTAGTAGAGTTGAGGGAGCTAAAGGAGAAGTTAAAAGAGTTGCTTGATAAGGGCTTTATTCAGCCTATTGTGTTGCCTTGGGGTGCTCCGGTCTTGTTTGTGAAGAAAGAGGATGGTTCTATTCACATCGGTGTTGATTACAGTAGTCGAACAAGGTTACAGTGAAGAACAAGTATCCATTGCCATGCATTGATGACTTGTTTGATCAACTACAGGGTGACAGAATGTTCTTAAAGATTTATTTGCGATCAGGTTATCATCGGCTAAAGATTCGGGATTCTAACATTCCGAAGACTACTTTTAAGACACGGTATGGTCACTAAGAGTTCCTTGTGATGTCATTTGGGCTGACCAATGCCCCAGTAGCATTTATGCACCTGATGAATAGTGTATTCCAGCCTTATCTCAATTCATTCATCATTGTGTTTATTGACGACATCTTGGTGTACTCCCGTTATCAGGATGATCGTGAGCAACATTTGAGGCCAGTGCTTCAGATCTTGAGAGAGAAGAAGTTTAATACAAAATTCTCAAAGCGTGAAATCTAGCTTGATTCGGTGGCATTTTTGGGTCATGTGGTTTCGAGTGAGGGATCAAGGTAGATCCGAAGAAGATTGAAGCAGTGCAGAGTTAGCCCAGACCGTCTTCAGCTACTGAGATTCAGAGCTTCCTTGGTTGGCTGGGTATTATTGTCATTTCATAAAGGGTTTCTCATCTATTGATGCACCTATGACCAGATTGACCCAGAAGGGTACTCCTTTCAGATGAACCAAAGAGTGTGAGGCGATCTTTAAAAAGATTAAGACAGCTTTGACTACATCCCCAGTGTTGGTGTTGCTTACGGGCTCGAGGTCTTAAACTTGTATTGTGATGTGTCATGTGTTGGCCTTGGCATGGTATTAATGTAAGATGATAGAATGATAGCCTACGCATCTCGACAACTGAAGACCCATGAGAAGAATTATCCAGTCCATGACTTGGAGTTGTTAGCCATTGGTCATGCATTGAAGATTTGGTAGTATTATTTGTACAGTGTCCCTTGGGAGGTCTTTACCGACCATCGAATTCTACAACATCTATTCAAATAGAAAGAACTTAACTTGCGGTAATGGAGGTGGTTAGAGTTGCTTAAGGACTATGATATAACCATTCTATATCATCTCAGGAAGGCCAATATGGTGACCGATGCCTTGATTCAAAAGGTGGAGAGATTGGGCAATTTAGCATATCTAACGGCAGCAGAGAGTCCATCGGCATTGGATGTTCGGGCCTTGGCCCCACCAACTTGTAAGATTGGATATTTCAAACCCCGATCGAGTTCTTGCTTGCGCGGTTTCTCAATCTTCCCTATTTGATCGCATTAGAGAGCGTTAGTATGACGACCTCTATTTGTTTGTCTTTAAGGACGCGGTCCAGCACGGGGATGCCAAGGAGGCTCCTATTGAAGCTGATGGCATTTTACAGATGCAGGGCCGATTATGTGTGCCCAATATAGATAGGTTTCATGAGTTGATTCTTCATGAGGCTTACAGTTCCCAGTACTCCATGCATCCTAGTGTCGCTAAGATGTATCAGTATTTGAGGCAGCACTATGGGTGGAGGAGGATGAAGAAGGACAAAGTGGAGTATATAACTTGGTACCTAAATTGTCAGCAGGTGAAGTATGAGCATTAGTGGCCGGGTGGTTTGCTTCAGTGACTTGAGATTCCCGAGTGGAAATTAGAGCATGTCACCATGGACTTCGTTGTAGGGATCCCACAGACTCATAAGAAATTTGACGCGGTATGGGTGATTATGGACAGGTTGACCAAGTCGGCTCATTTCATCCCTGTAGTGACTACCTATTCTTCAGAGCAGCTGGCTCAGGTTTATACCCGCGAGATTGTCCGACTTCATGGAATGGAGGTATCCATCATCTCTGACTAGGGTACGCAGTCCACATTACATTTCTAAAGAGATGTACAGTGTGAGTTAGGCACAGGGGTTGAGTTGAGTTAAGTACAACATTTTACTCGGATGGACGGACACTCTGAGCAGACCATTCAGATATTGGAGGATATTCTTCATGCATATGTTATGGATTTTGGGGGTTATTGGGATCAATTCTTGCCGCTTGCGGAGTTTGCCTATAACAACAACTAATAATTGAGTATTCAGATGGCTCCTTACGAGACCCTATATGGGAGACGGCATCGTTCTCCATTTGGCTGGTTTGATGCGGGAAAGGCTAAGTTATTAGGCACATATTTGGTTCTATATGCCTTGGAGAAGGTCAAGATAATCCAGGATCGTCTTCGTATAGCCCAATCTAGACAGAGAATTATACGGATCGGAAGGTTCGCGATATTGCATTCATGGTTAGAGAGCTAGTCTTGCTCTGGGTTTTACCCATGAAGGGTGTGATGAGGTTCGAGAAGAAGGACAGGTTGAGCCCTTGGTATATCGAACCTTTGAGATCCTTGCGAGGATCGGTGAGGTGGCCTACAAGCTAGCATTGCCACCTAGTTTATCTACGGTTCATCTGGTGTTCCGTGAATATATGCTCCGGAAGTATTATGGTAATCCGTCTCATGTTCTAGACTTTAGCACAGTCTAATTGGACGAGGATTTGACTTATATTGAGGAGCTAATGGCTATCTTGGACCGATAGGTTCGGAAGTTGAGATCAAGAAGCATTGCTCCAGTAAAGGTTCAATGGAGGGGCCATTCGGTCGAGGAGGCGACCTGAGAGATCAAGCATGAAATGTGGATTCGTTATCCTTATCTATTCATCACTTCACTTATGTCCTTATGCACGTTCGAGGACAAATGTTTGTTTAAAAAAGGGGAGAATGTAATGACCCGATCGGTCGTTTTATGTAATTGTACAACATTATCCCTTTTTTATGATGCACACATATGTGTTTATGGCTTCATAACTTGCGGGGTTGGTTAGTTTCATTCTGGAAAGCTTTCGGGTTAACCTAGACCCTTTGATTCTTGACTTAGAAGTTTAAATTAGAAATATTGACCAAACTTTGAATTTTGTAAAAACGAACCTGGAAATGTATTTTGATGGCTTCGATAGCTTTGGATCGTGATTTTGGACTTGTGTATATGTGAAAAATTGATTTTGAATGTCCGTAGGTTGATTTGTGTTGAATTACCGAAATTTGGTAATTTGAATTTGAAAAATTTCACCGTATGTTGGATTTTAGGTATCGAGCTTGGAATTTGATTTTGGGACATGGAATAGGTCCGTTATGGTATTTAGAACTTGTCTGTAAAATTTAGTTTCATTTGGAGTTAATTTGATAGGATTCGGATGTTTAGTTGTAACTTTAGAAATTCTTGAACTTTACTTTGAAATTCATGCGTTTTAGTGTTCAATTCATAGTTTTAGATGTTATTTTGTGTTTTGATCACGCGAGCAAGTTCATATGATATTTTTAGACTTGTGTGGATGTTTGGTTTGGAGCCTCGAGGGCTTGGATGAGTTTCGGACATGTTTCGAAATGGTTTTGAACCAAAATTGGATTGTTGGTGTTGTTGATGCTCAAGTATCGTAATTACGAGCACCAGCATCGCAATGATAGTGGGGGCTCAGTTGTCGTAATTTCGACTTCCCATTCGCGGTTGCAAAGATTGCCAGATTTTGCCTTAGATCACATTTGGGAACATTTGTTCGCTTTTGTGATGCCCTCCAGTTCACAATTATGAAGCCTCTATCACAATTACGATGGTTTCTGAGGCTGTTATGGTTTGCAAATGCAAGCCTTGGTCCGTAATTGTGAGGGTTCGCAAATGTGAACCTTGTGCCACAAACAACATCTGCAGCTAGTACAAAGGGCTGGGAGACGATATTTTTTAAAATATTCTCTCATTTTTTAACCCTAGACTCAGTAGGAGGCGATTTGGAGAGGGGATTTTTACCTACAAACTTTGGGTAAGTGATTATAATCTATTTTTAATCATATTCCATCAATATATCTTAGATTTCAACATTAAAATCATGTGAATCAAAGATAAAAATTTTGAAACCTTTTCAAGTTTTTGAAAAATAAGAATTTGAGTTTTGATAGTAGATTTGGACTCGAATTTTAAAACTAATCACATAGATGAACCCGTGGGTTATAGGTAGTCGGAATCTACCATTGGACCCAGGTTTTGACCGGGCGGGCCCCGAGTTAACTTTTGTTGACTTATTGGAGAAAGTATAAAGATTTTATCTTTATATATTGTAATTGATTTCCCTAGCATTGTTTGTTGATATAACGTCGATTTTTGTTAGATTTGAGCTGTATGGAGGTGAATTTTAGGGGAAAAGCTATTTTCGAGGGTTGAATTGGCCTAGTTTAGGTAAGTATATTGCCTAACTTTATGTGGGGAAACTACCCCCTTAGGATTGGGTATTGATTGATTTGTTTGTGCTATGTGAAAGTCGTGTACGCAAGGTGACGAGAGAGTATACGGGTTGTACGTGGTATTTGACCGGTTTAGGATACTTAGTCTCTTTTCATGTTTTAATTTTTTTGTAGTATCGTATTCTAAATTCTCATAGTCAATCTATTCTTACTTGTGTTAGTCTATCTTTACATGCCTTAAATGATTTTTGTTAACACTTGCTCTACATTCTAATTGATAAATTTCTCTCATTCTTTAGTTGAACTTATTGCCTCTATTAATGTTGCATGTTATCTCTTTCATTGTTGATTATCATTTTTTGAAGTTATTGTTCGTGTTATCTGTAATGACCCGGCAGGTCGTTTTTGGAATTTACGCCCCGATCCCCCACTAACTGCTTCCCCTAAGTTCATTTCTGCTATTTTGGTTTGCCGAAATGTTCGGTGTTAGGACTCAGAGTGTTTTGGGATACTTAGTCCCTAAATGAGAGCTTAAGTGTTGAAAAATGGTCCGTAGTCGGAACAGTGTGAAGACGACCTCGAAATGGAAATCTGATGGTTTCGTTATCTCCGTTAGGTGATTTCGGAGTTGGGAGCATGTTCGGAATGTATTTTGGAAGTTCGTAGCTCATTTAGGCTTGAAATGCCGAAGTTTGAAATTTTGAAGTTTCCGGTCCGATAGTGAGTTTTTGATCCGAGGGTCGGAATGGAATTTCGGAAGTTGTAGTAGCTCTGTCATGTCATTTGGGATGTGCGTGCAAAATTATAGGTCATTCAGACGTGTTTTGGTTAGGTTTTTTATGGAAAGCGTATTTGGAAGAAATTTGAAGTTCTTAGGCTTGAATCATTGATTAAATCGGGTTTCCGGTGTTGTTCTAGCTGTTTTAAGGATTGGTACAAGTTGGAATAAGGTATTAGGTGGTATTGGTGTTTTTGGTTGAGGTCCCGGGGGCCTCGGGGTGATTTCGGGTGGTTGACGATTTTGGAAGTTGAGAAGTAGCAGCTCTGCTGCTTCTGGTATCTTTTTGCTTCTGCGGCTTGGGAGCCGCAGAAGCGGCTTTGGTCATCGTAGAAGCAAGATTGGCTTTTCCCCTCAGGAACTGCAGAAGCGGAATAGCAGGAGCGGTTGTATGTCTGCAAAAGCGAAATTTGGTCCCTTAAGTGAAAACCGCAGAAGTGGTTGCTTTTCCGTATAAGCGAGACCGCAGAAGCGGTCCCTTGTCCGCAAAAGCGGAAATACCTATGCAGAAAATAGAAATTTTGAGGGTTTGAATTCATAAGTTAGAAAACTCGATTTGAGCACGGGTAAGGTCGATTTTCAGAGGGTTTTGAAGAGGAGATTATTTCGTAACGTTTCTTTGATTCATTTTTAGTTATATTTCATCATTTTATAGTCAAATACATCATTAAAATTCGAATTACGGATCAAAAATTGGATAAATTGGGTAAAAAAAACTTCATTGGCTAAACTATTGGGTTTTGAGTGAGAATTTTACCTCCGATATGGGAGATTTTTATATGGTTAGACTCGTGAGAGTACGAGGGTTCTAAAAATGTGAAATTCATTCGATTCCGAGGCGCTGGCCTGAGGGCGGTTTGGTCATTTTTACCTATTTTCACGCCTAGCTTTAAATTTAATAGTGGAATCAGTTGTTTGTAATATTATTTACGATATGTAATTGAATTGAATAGATTTTGGCCATTTAGAGTCGGATACTCATGGCAATGGCGTGGTTCCTAATTGATTATTGAGTCGGTTCGAGGTAAGTGCCTTGTCTAACCTTGTGTGGGGGACCTTTCCCCTTAGGACATGATCTTTGAATATTTGAATGCCTCGTACGTGAGGTGACGAGCGCGTACTTGAGCTAATTGTTGTAAACCCGTTTCTACTTGAAGTATTTAAAATTGAGATTTCCTGTTTACTTGTTCATTTTAGACTGTAAGTTTAAACCTGTGCTAGCTTAGAGAAGCATGTTTAGCTGACTTACTTGCTTAATTGTTTAACTGCATTATTTGTACTCTGCGAAGCATGTTAGCTAGAAATTTCTATTTCTTGTACTGATTTTAGTGTTTACTCTGAGATTATGAGTTGTTGTTGTTGTGTGTTTAATTTGGGACTATGGGACGGCTTCCCGGGAGATCCCCATGTACTTGATATATTTTGGATTGAGGGTGCGGCATACCAAGATATCCCCGGCACATTTATTTCTATATGATGAGGACACCAAGAGATCCTCGGGATACCAAGAGATTCCCAGTGTGTATGATGAGGATACCAAGAGATCCTTGGGATACAAATAGATCCCTGGTGCATATGATGAGGATACCAGGAGATCCTCGGGATACCAAGAGATCCCCGGATATTATTCCTTGTTGAGGGTCGTATTCCTTATATTGCTACCTTCACTTTCTATTACTGTTCTTCCTTATTCATCTGCTTTAGATTTTCGTTGTAGACTTTATTTGAACTGATTCAGTTATCTTATTATTTATTATGTTTTATCTCAGTAGGGCCCTGACTTTCCTCGTCACTACCCAACTGAGGCTAGGCTTGGCACTTACTGAGTACCGTTGTGGTGTACTCATGCCCTTCTGCGCATGTTTTCTTTCATGTGCAGATCCAGGTTCCTCCACCTAGGCGTACTATCCTTTTGGCGAGGAGTTATACGGAGACTTCAAGGTATATCTGCCACGTCCGCAGACCAGGAGTCTCTATTATGTTCCAGCTTTAGTATCTAGTTTATTCCTTTCTCTCAGTTGTTTAGATATTCTGGAGTTAGAGCAGCGTATTATGTTTCTATAAGCCTGTGGTTCCCTTGAGTTTTCGGGTTATGGGATTGAGTTGTAGACTTCCGCATTTCTTTTGGGTTGTATAGGCCGAGCGGCCTTATATGCAGTCATTATTTTACTTATGTTGAATTTTTAATTAATTATTTCCGCATTTTTAGGCTTACCTAATTGTAGGAACTAGGTACCATCACGGCATGTTTATGGAGGGTGAACTGGGGTCGTGAAAAGTTGGTATTAGAGCTCTAGGTTTATAGGAGTCATGGAACATAGGCCGGTTTATTAGAGTCTCGCTGATCGGTACGGAGACGTCTGTACTTATCTACGAAAGGGTATGTAACTGTTTAGGAAAAATCTTCATTTCATTTGAATTTCTTGTCGTGCGATATTTTTGACATCAATTCTAAACTTCTGTCTTCTATTCTCTTACAGATGGTGAGGACACGTGCTACACGAGATGATCAGGCACCCGCGCCCCCGACTGCAGCCGTCGGAGGCCGGGGCCGGGGTAGAGGTCGAGGACGCGCATATGGTGCAGCCAGAGCACCTGCGCGAGCTACCGCCGAGGTACCACCAGCAGATCCAGCCGGAGCCCAGGCACCTGGAACACCTACTATTGCCACTACTGCTCCAGCACTCTAGAAGACTTTGGCTCAATTCATGAGCATGTACACCACCTTAGCTCAGGCAGGGTTGCTTCCCCTTGGTGCAGCCACATCCCAGGCCGGGGGAGGAGCACAGACTCCCGCTGTCTGCACTCCTGAGCAATGAGTGCAGGTTGAGCAGGCTCCCGAGATTATTCCCGCACGGCCTACAACGCCAATTCAGCCGAGGATTGGTCAGCTACTTCAGAGGACGAGCAGCGGAGACTTGAGAGGTTCAAGAAATATGATCCCCCAGTGTTCAGTGGATTAGCATCAGATGATGCCTTGGGATTTCTAGAGGATTGCCACCGTATTCTTCGCACTATGGGCATAGTGGAGTCCAGCGGGGTTTATTTCACTGCCTTTCTGCTTCAGGGAGCCGCCTATGATTGGTGGCGCACTTATGAGATAGACAATCCAGTCGAGGCTGCTTCACTGACTTGGACCCAGTTCTCGGAGATGTTTATGAGAGAGTTTGTCCCCTAGAGTCTCAGGGACGCATGGCGCGCAGAGTTTGAGCATTTGCACCAGGGTGCTATGACAGTTTTGGAGTATGCTATCCGTTATACCAGGTTGGCCAGGAATGCACCGGCTTTGGTTGCTACAGTTCGGGAGAGAGTTTGCAGGTTTATTAAGGGTCTTATCCCACCCATCAGATCTAGTATGGCTCGAGAGTTGCAGATGGACATTCCTTATTAGCAGGTAGTGAGCATTGCTAGGAGGATCGAGGGTATGCTCGCCAGGGAGCAGGGAGAGAGAGAGGCCAAGAGGTCTCGAGAGTCGGACCACTACTCTGGTTCCCGTACCCCAGCAACAGGTCGACATGGTAGGGGTTTTGTGGGTCACCCCGTTCATTCAGCTCATCCAGCAGCCGGCAGTGCTCCAGCTCCGCCTATACCTCAGGAGCCTTACTATGCACCTCCAGTTTCCAGCGTGCCTCCTACGTAGGGTGCTTTCAGAGGTCAGTCTAGCAGACCTGGCCTTAGCCAGTCATAGCTACCACGTCCTCCCAGAGCTTATTTTGAGTGTGGTGACACCCGTCATGTCGTAAGGGATTGCCCTAGACTTGGGAGGAGTGCACCTCCACAGACTGCTCGGCCACAGCGTGCTCCTCAGAGTTCTCAGGCCATGATCACAGCTCCCGCTGCTACCCCATCTGCCCAGCCAGCTAGGGGTGGAGGTCGGGGAGGTAGAGGTCGCTCTCGAGAGACAGGCCATGCCAAATATTATGCTATTCCTGCTCGTACCGAGGCTGTTGCCTCCGATTCTGTCATCACATGAATTATACTAGTTTGTCACAGAGAGGCATTGGTTCTATTCGATCCAGGCTCTACTTATTCTTATGTGTCTTCTTACTTTGCTCCGCATTTGGGTGTGCCTCGGGATTCTTTGAGTGCCCCCGTTTATGTTTCTACTCCTGTGGGAGATTTTCTTGTTGCGAACCGCATTTATCAGTCATGTTTGGTTACTATTCATGGTTTTGAGACCAGAGCGAATTTATTGTTACTCGGAATGGTGGATTTTGACATTATTTTGGGCATGGACTGGTTGTCGCCCCATTTTGTTATTCTTGATTGTCACGCCAAGACCGTGACACTAGCTATGCCAGGTAGTCCGTATATTGAATGGAGTGGTACTTTAGATCACACTCCCAGTAGAGTTATCTATTTTCTTAAAGCTCAGCATATGGTTGAGAAGGGGTGTGCCACGTATTTAGCTTATGTGAGAGATGTCAGTATTGATACCCCTTTTGTTGATTCAGTTCCAGTGGTACAGGATTATCCCGATGTATTTCTAGCTGATCTTCTGGGCACGCCGCCCGATAGAGACATTGATTTTGGCATTGATTTGTTGCCGGGCACTCAGCCCATGTCCATTCCTCTGTATCGCATGGCTCCTCCTGAGTTGAAGTATCAGTTGCAGGAATTGCTCGGTAAGGGTTTTATCCGACCTAGTGTTTCACCGTGGGGTGCTCCTATCTTGTTTGTGAAGAAAAAGGATGGTTCTATACATATGTGTATTGATTATCGCCAGTTGAACAATGTTACAGTGAAGAACCATTATCCTTTGCCTCGTATTGATGATCTGTTTGACCAGCTTCGGGGCGCACAGGTGTTTTCTAAGATTGACTTGCACTCAGGGTACCATCAGTTGAAGATTCGGGAGCCAAATATCCCGAAGACTGCCTTCAGGACTCGGTATGATCATTACGAGTTCCTTGTTATGTCATTTAGGCTGACCAATGCCCCAGAGGCTTTCATGCATTTGATGCACAGTGTAATCAGGCCATATCTTGACTCATTCGTTATTGTTTTTATTGATGATATACTGGTATATTCCCGGAGTCGGGAAGATCATGAGCAGCACTTGAGGACCGTGCTTCAAACCTTGAGGGAAAAGAAGTTATATGCAAATTTCTCAAAATGTGAGTTTTGGCTGAGTTCTGTGGCATTCTTAGGCCATGTGATTCCGAGTGAGGGTATTCGGGTGGATTCGAGGAAGATAGAGGCCGTACAGAGTTGGACCAAGCCTTCCTCAGCTACAGATATTTGCAGTTTCCTTGGTTTGGCGGGCTACTACCATCGCTTCGGGGAGGGATTTTCATCGATTGCAGCCCCTATGACTAGATTGACCCAGAAGGGTGCCCATTTTCACTAGATAGAGGAGTGTGAGGCAAGCTTTCAGAAGCTCAAGACAGCTTTGACTACAGCTCCTATCTTGATATTGCCTACCAGTTCAGGGTCTTATACTGTCTATTCTGACGCTTCGAGAGTTGGCCTTGGAGCAATGTTGATGCAGGACGGTAGGGTGATTGCCTACGCGTCCAGAGAACTGAAGATACATGAGAAGAACTACCATGTCCACGACCTTGAGTTAGCTGCTACTGTTCATGCCTTGAAGATCTGGCGTCACTATTTGTAAAGAGTGTCTTGTGAGATCTATACTAACCATCAGAGTTTGCAGCACTTACTCAAGCAGAAAGACCTGAATATGCGTTAGAGGAGATGGTTAGAGTTGTTAAAGGATTATTATGTCACTATTCTGTATCACCCCGGCAAGGCCAATGTGGTGGTGGATGCCTTGAGTCGCCGGGCAGAGAGTTTGGGTAGTTTGGCATATTTACCAGCTTCAGAGAGGCCTATGGCGATGGATGTTCAGGCCTTAGCCAGTCAGTTTGTGAGATTGGATCTTTCGGAGCCCAGTCGGGTTCTAGCCTGTGTGGTCTCCCGGTCTTCCCTATTTGATCGTATCCGGGAGCGGCAGTATGATGACCCCTATTTTCTTGTCCTTCAGGACAGGGTCCGGCGTGGTGATGCCAGAGATGTGACCATCGAGGATGATGGGTTATTGAGGATGCAGGGTCGGATTTGTGTGCCCAATATTGATGGTCTTCGAGAGTTGATTCTAGCAGAGTCCCATAGTTCGCGGTATTCCACCCATCCGGTTACCGCGAAGATGTATCAGGACTTGAGGCAGCACTATTGGTAGAGGCGGATAAAGAAGGATATAGTTGGTTGTATGTCTAGATGCCTCAACTGCCAGCAGTGAAGTATGAGCACCAGCGTCCGGGTGGGTTGCTTCAGTAGATAGAGATTCTAGAGTGGAAATGGGAGCGTATCACCATGGACTTTATATCTGGACTCCCCCGGACCTTGAAGAAGTTTGATTCTATTTGGGTCATTATGGATCAGCTTACCACGTCCGCTCATTTCATTCCTATGTGTACCACTTACTCATCGGAGCGGTTGGCGGAGATTTATATCAGGGAGATCGTCCGTTTGCATGGTATCCCAGTTTCTATCATTTCAGATAGAGGTACTCAGTTTATATCGCGGTTCTGGAGAGCCGTGCAGCAGGAGTTAGGCACTGGTGGAGTTGAGCACAGCATTTCACCCCCGGACGGATGGACAGTCCGAGCGCACCATTCAGATTCTTAAGGATATGCTCTGTGCATATATGATTGAGTTTGGAGGGTCTTGGGATCATTTGTTTCCATTAGCGGAGTTTGCTTATAATAACAGTTATCAGTCCAGCATTCAGATGATGCCGTATGAGGCTTTATATGGTAGGAGGTGTAGATCTCCGGTGGGTTGGTTTGAGCCAGGTGAGGCCAGGCTATTGGGCACAGAGATGGTTTAGGATGCTTTAGAGAAGGTTAAGGTGATTCAAGATAGACTCCGTACAGCCCAGTCCAGACAGAAGAGTTACGTAGACAGGAAGGTTCGTGAGGTTTCATATATGGTTGGTGAACGGGTTCTGCTTCAGGTCTCGCCTATGAAAGGCGTCATGAGGTTTGGGAAGAAAGGAAATCTATGTCCAAGGTTTATTCGCCCTTTTGAGATCTTGAGGCTAGTTGGGGAGGTTGCTTATGAGCTTGCCTTACCTCCCAGCCTAGCCGGAGTTCATCCGGTATTTCATGTTTCGATGCTCCGGAGGTATCACGGTGATCCGTCGCACGTGTTGGACTCCAGTTCAGTCCAGTTGGACAAGGATCTATCCTATGTTGAGGAGCCAGTTGCTATTTTGGACAGGCAGATCAAAAAGTTGAGGTCAAAGAACATTGCTTCGGTAAAGGTTCAGTGGCGGGGTCAGTCGGCAGAGGAGGCGACTTGGGAGACCGAGCAGGATATGCGCAGCCAGTACCCTCATCTTTTCACTACTTCAGGTATGTTCTCTATGCCCGTTCGAGGATGAATGAATGTTTAAGTGTAGGAGTATGTAACGACCCGGCCGGTCATTTTTGGAATTTACGCCTCGATCCCCCACTTACTGCTTCCCCTAAGTTCATTTCTGCTATTTTGGTTTGCCGGGACGTTCGGTGTTAGGACTCAGAGTGTTTTGGGACACTTAGTACCTAAATGAGAGCTTAAGTGTTGAAAAATGGTTCGTAGTCGAAATAGTGTGAAGACGACCTCAGAATGGAAATCTGATGGTTCAGTTAGCTCCGTTAGGTGATTTCGGGGTTGGGAGCGTGTTCGGAATGTATTTTGGAAGTTCGTAGCTCATTTAGGCTTGAAATGCCGAAGTTTGAAATTTTGAAGTTTCCGGTCCGATAGTGAGTTTTTGATCCGAGGGTCAAAATGGAATTCCGGAAGTTGCAGTAGCTCTGTCATGTCATTTGGGATATGTGTGCAAAATTGCAGGTCATTCAGACATGTTTTGGTTAGATTTTTTATCGAAAGCGTATTTGGAAGAAATTTGAAGTTCTTAGGCTTGAATCATTGATTAAATCGGGTTTCCGGTGTTGTTCTAGGTGTTTTAAGGATTGGTACAAGTTGGAATAAGGTATTAGGTAGTATTGGTATTTTTGGTTGAGGTCTCAGGGGCCTCGGGGTGATTCGGGTAGTTGACGGAAAACTTTTGGAAGTTGAGAAGTAGCAGCTCTGCCGCTTCTGGTATCTTTTCGCTTCTGCGGCTTAGGAACCGTAGAAGCGGAGCCTCAGAAGCGGAGCCGCAGAAGCGGAGCCTCAGAAGCGGAGCCGCAGAAGCGGAGCCGCAGAAGCGGCCTTGGTCATCGCAGAAGTGAGATTGGATTTTCCCATCAGGAACTCCAGAAGTGGTCAATATTCTGCAGAAGCGGAACCGCAGGAGCGGTTGTATGTCCGCAAAAGCGAAATCTGGTCCCTTAAGTGAAAATCGCAGAAGCGGTTGCTTTTCCGCATAAGCGGTCCCTTGTCCGCAGAAACGGAAATACTTGTGCAGAAAATAGAAGTTTCGAGGGATTGAATTCATAAGTTAGAAAACTCAATTTGAGCACGGGTAAGGGCGTTTTTTAGAGGGTTTTGAAGAGGAGATTATTGGGTAACGTTTCTTTGATTCTTTTTTTTGCTATATTTCATCATTTTATAGTCAAATACATCATTAAAATTCGAATTAAGGATCAAAAATTGGATAAACTGGGTTAAAAAAACTTCATTGGCTAAACTATTGGGTTTTGAGTGAGCATTTGACCTCCGATATGGGAGATTTTTATATGGTTAGACTCGTGAGAGTACGAGGATTCTGAAAATGTGAAATTCATTCGGTTCCAAGGCGCTGGCCTGAGGGGCGTTTTGGTCATGTTTACCTATTTTCGCGCCTAGCTTTAAATTTAATAGTGTAATCAGTTGTTTGCAATATTATTTACGATATGTAATTGAATTGAATAGATTTGGGCCATTTGGAGTCGGATAATCGTGGCAAGGGCGTGGTTCCTAGTTGATTATTGAGCCGGTTCGTGGTAAGTGGCTTGTCTAACCCTGTGTGGGGGACCTTTCCCCTTAGGATATGATCTTTGAATATTTGAATGCCTCGTACGTAAGGTGACGAGCGCGTACTTAAGCTAATTATTGTAAACTCGTTTCTACTAGAACTATTTAAACTGAGATTTCCTGTTTACTTGTTCATTTTAGACTGTAAGTTTAAACCTGTGCTAGATTAGAGAAGCATGTTTAGCTGACTTACTTGCTTAATTGTTTAACTGTATTATTTGTACTCTGTGAAGCATGTTAGGCTAGAAATTGCTATTTCTTGTATTGATTTTAGAGTTTACTCTGAGATTATGATTTGTTGTTGTTGTGTGTTTAATTTGGGACTATGGGACGGCTTCCCAGGAGATCCCCCTGTACTTGATATATTCTGGAATGAGGGTGCGGCATACCAAGAGATCCTCGGCACATGTATTTCTATATGATGAGGATACCAAGAGATCCTCAGGATACCAAGAGATCCTCAGGATACCAAGAGATCCCCAGTGTATATGATGAGGATACCAAGAGATCCCCAGTGTGTATGATGAGGATACCAAGAGTTCCTCGGGATACCAAGATATCCCTGGTGCATATGATAAGGATACCTGGAGATCCTCGGGATACAAAGAGATCCCCGGCTATTATTCCTTGTTGAGGGCCGTATTCCTTGTATTGCTACCTTCGCTTTCTATTACTGTTCTTCCTTATTCATCTTGTTTAGATTTTCGCTGTAGACTTTATTTGAACTGTTTCAGTTATCTAATTATTTATTATGTTTTATCTCAGTAGGGCCCTGACCTTCCTCGTCACTGCCCAACCAAGGTTAGACTTGGCACTTAATGAGTACCGCTGTGGTATACTCATGCCCTTTCTGCGCATGTTTTTTTTCATGTGCAGATCCAGGTTCCTCCACCTAGGTGTACTATCCATGAGGCGAGGAGTTATACAGAGACTTCGAGGTATATCTATCGCGTCCACAGACCAGGAGTCTCTATTCTGTTCCAGCTTTAGTATCTAGTTTATTCCTTTCTCTCAGTTGTTTAGATATTCTGGAGTTAGAGCAGTGTACTATGTTTCTATTAGCATGTAGTTCTCGTGAGTTTCCAGGTTTTGGGATTGAGTTGTAGACTTCCGCATTTCTTTTGGGTTGTATAAGCCGAGTGACCTTATATGCAGTCATTATTTTACTTATGTTCAGTTTTTAATTAATTATTTCCGCATTGTTAGGCTTACCTAGTTGTAGGAACTAGATGCAATCACGACATGTTTATGGAGGGTGAACTGGGGTCGTGACATTATCTGTTTCATTCTTGATTATCATTACTTGAAGTTATAGTTCATGTTATCTCTGTCCTTGTTGATTTCCATTATTTGAAGTCATTGTTATACGTTATTTCTTCCATTGTGAGTTATTCTTACTTAACATCATGGTTATACATTATCTCATTGTTGAGTTGTTGGTATTGAAAGTTCTGAAAGTCCTTATCACGTTGAGATGAAATTGTTATTGTCGAAACATCTTCCTTGTTGAATATTTTACATTTATTGTTGTTGTCAATATCCTTGTACCCGTTGTGGTGGAGCCATGGGTTATGGTTGTGAAAACTTTGATATTGTTGATTGTTGGCAAGTTGTGATATATGAGCACTTGTGGTGTGAGTTGTTATTATGATGTGATATTGATGTGGATGTGATGGTATAAGGCTTGGGGTTAATGTGCATACGGAAGTATAAGGTGGGACTTATGTACGTGTTGCTTGTTGGGGAACTATGTGAAGCCACGCATCATCATAAGGTGGTCTAAAGTGCGTGTTGCTATTTCGGAAAAACTATTTTCAAAATCTATTTCAAATGTAAGGCTCACGTGGCGGTATAAAGAAATATTGTGATTGAGATTGTGAATTGTGAATATGAGGTGGTACCTCGTTTGTGATTCCTGATATGTATACACGAGGCGGTACCTCAGTAGTTATTCTTATTGTACACGAGGCAGTACCTCATTGTGATTCTTGTTGTTTATCTCATGTTGCAAAAAGTTTTGGTGGGAACACTTCTTGTTATTTTGTTCTTCCTAGTTTTTGTCTATTATTGTCCATTTATAATCATTGTGGTTCTCTTTAACTGATTTCTTTATGTTATTTCCATGGTTACAATTCCGATATGGGTTCATGCTGTTAACTATTTCGCATAAGTTATTTCTCCGCTTTCTATTATTTATCCTTATTACATTTTCATATTGTTTATTTATATCCTAGTAAGTGTCTTGACCTGGCCTCGTCACCACTTTACTATGGTTAGGCTTGACACTTACTCGTTACCATTGTGGTGTACTCATATTATGATTCTGCACATCTTTTTGTGCAGATCCAGGTATGTCTGCTCGTGTTGGTCATTAGTGATCATCTGATAGCTATTTTATGGAGACTTCAAGGTATCTGCTCGGCGTCCACAGACTTTGGAGTATTACTCTATCGAGCTTATGACTCAGTTCCACCGATTTTGGGGAGTTTATTATTGTTGATTCTATTTGCGGAAGTTTACATCAATTATTCATCTTTGTTCTAGTATTTTGTTAATTATTTCTATTAAGTTATTATTAACTATTAGGCTAACCTAGTCGTAAATACTAGGTTTCATCACGATATCCTACCGAGGAAAATTGGGGTCGTGACAAAACAATTGTTATACAAGTCATGCTTTACATCTTACGACTTTACGTTTCTCATTTTGTTTTCACCAAAAAATTCATTTGTACTACATCTTTAAATGTTCGTACTGTTGGTCCAAATACTTCATGTTTTTTAAGTGAAGCTAATTTTGCTTGATTTGTATCTTTTTATTTTATCCAATTATTTTTTTATCTACATTCATCGATAGATTTTGGTTTAAGATCATCGTCTTAATTTTGTTAATTATTTCTATTAAGTTATTATTAACTATTAGGCTAACCTAGTCGTAAATACTAGGTTTCATCACGACATCCTATCGAGGAAAATTGGGGTCGTGACAAAACAATTGTGATACAAGTCATGCTTTACATCTTACGACTTTACGTTTCTCATTTTGTTTTCACCGAAAAATTCATTTGTACTACATCTTTAAATGTTCGTACTGTTGGTCCAAATACTTCATGTTTTTTAAGTGAAGCTAATTTTGCTTGATTTGTATCTTTTTATTTTATCCAATTATTTTTTTATCTACATCCATCGATAGATTTTGGTTTAAGATCATCGTCTTATTGCATTACTTCAACAACAATGTTATATACAAGACTATTTTTGAAAATAATATTGTTTTATTTCACCTTTTTTCCTCTGGAGACATAATTTATTGAGATCTATTTTTTATTTTCAGGTATCTGGATCGCTTTTAAGATCTTATCAATTATTATGTCTTTATGCTCTTCTTCATCTATACTTTCATATCATAATTAATTTGATCATTAGCTATTTCTTCGAGGGATATTATCAACGAAACCAATTAGTCTACTACGTTTATAATGTGGCTTAAACTCATTTGAATTATCATACTATTCAACTTAACCATCAACTGGTACTGGAATATTTGCAGCTGGAGTATGAGATTTAGATACCCTTGGAAGTTTGACGACCTGGCCCGTCGTCACGTGAGTTACCGCCCCGTTTCCCCCATATTGTGTTGCTTTATGTTTCAATATCAGTATTTGAGTTGATCGGGTAGAATTGGATTGATTCTAGTTGGAAATGAGGCACTTCGCCTCTTAGAAGGAAGCTTGTATTGGAAAAGTCAACCGGAAGTTCACTATATAGTTAGAGGGCTCGGATGTGAATTCCAGTGATTCGGTTAGCTTCGGGGAATGATTTGTGACTTAGGAGTGTGATCGGAATTGAATTCGGAGGTCCGGTGTAGAATTAGGCTTGAATTGGCGAAGGTTGAATTTTGGCGAACTCCGGTTGGTAGGTGAGATTTTGATCCGGGCGTCGAAATGGAATTCCGAGAGTTGCAGTAGCTTCTTTAGGTGATTTTGGATGTGCGGGTAAAATTTCAGGTCATTTGGACGTCGTTTGGTTGGGCTTTTGATTGAAAGTGCATTTCGGAAGTTTTGAAGAAACTTAGGCTTGAATTCAATGTGATTTAATGGTTTTAGCGTGGTTTGACGTGTTTGGAGGATTGGAACAAGTTTGAATAAGGTTTTAGGATGTGTTGGTGCTTTTGGTTGAGGTCCCGGGGGCCTCGGGGTGAATTTGAGTGGTTAAACGAGAATTTTTGAAGTTTGCTACAACTCTGTAAATTGTTGCCATCTGGTATTTCCGCTTCTGCGGAAATGGACAGCAGAAGCGGGTAAGAGGGTGCAGAAGCGATCTTGGTGCTTGAGAGGTGAGTTCCGCAAAAGCGGACCCTTTCCGCATCAGCGGGTCCGCAGGAGCGTGTGTGTAACCGCAGAAGCGGTCTTGGGAATCCGTGGAAGCGGATAGTGAATCGCAAAAGCAGAAGCTGGTTAATTAATGAAAAACCGCATAAGCAGTCATTTGGCCGCAGAAGCGGTCCCACATAAGCGGTAGCGGGACCGCAGAAGCGAAAAGGACTGTGCACAGAAGGGTTTAAAGGGTTATTTCATCCGCGAGTTCCATCATTTTTTCCTCCATTGTTGAGCGAGTTTGAGAGCTATTGATGAGATTTTTAGAGAGTTTTGACGGGAAATTCATCGGAGGTAAGTTATATGGCCTAGAAACATCATTATATTGAAGAATCTACCTTTAATTCATGGAAAATTGGAGTAAAATTGGAAGAACTAGGGCTTGGTTTTTGGTATTTAAATTTGGAATTTGATGGGGCATTTGAACCCCGATTTTGATGAATTTGATATGTATAGACTCGTGGCGAGACGAGGAATCCGGTGATGTGAATTTCGTAATTTTTTGAGAAGTGGGCTCGGGGCTCGGGTTTTGCCAACTTCGTGATTTTCGATGTTTTTCGAGTATTTTCGATTGGGTTATGTTCCTTTAGCTTATTGTAACACATTCCTTGTGGTTTTGGTCAGATTCGACGCGCGAGGAGGTTGATTCGAGGGGAAAGGGCTTGGCGAGCTAGACTCTTGGCCGGCTAGAGGTGAGTAATGACTTTAAATGATGTCCTGAGGGCTTGAGACCCCGGACTTGCACAACTTGGTGCTGTGTTAAGATGAGACACGCGTTCAATGACGAGCGTGGGGTCACTTACTATTGAGGACTGTGACTTGGTCCAGTCCGGATGACATTTTTACCGCGTATTAGCTATGACTTGTTATTTTCACCATAATTTGGGCCTATTGCCATAGTTGGGGCTTATTGCTGACTGTTTGAACTCCTTATGAGTTAACATCACTGTTCTCCTCACTATTTGAAATATTATTTCAACTCAGTCCATGTGATTTACACTGTTTCATGAACTCAGCCATATTTTACTCAAACCAAGAGTTTTAACTGATATTTGAACTATTGTTTGGGCTGAGCATGATTTTTTACTGATGCCCGGGGGCTTTTGATTCTATTTTTGGACTAATGGAGGCCGAGGGCCATATGAGAGGATATGATAAGTGATGTGAGGAGGCTTTCAGGCCTCGATTGTTATGTGAGGAGGCTTTCAGGCCTCAAGTGCATTGTGAGGAGGCTTTCAAGCCTCGAGTGTTATGTGAGGAGGCTTTCAGGCCTCGAGTGTATTGTGAGCAGGCTTTCAGGCCTCGTACTGATATTGTTCAGGCTTTCAGGCCTTATTGATAGTGCTTGGGCTGTAGGAGCCCCTCCGGAGTGTGTACACCCACAGTAATCGCGGGTACCCATATGAGTGAGAGTGAGCCCGAGGGGCTGATGTTGTACTGAGTGATTGATACGGAGCCGGCAGGGCTGATACTACACTGAGAGTTTGATATGGCGCCCGAGGGGCAGGTTCCTGAGTATCTCTTATTGATTGAGAATAATTGTTTTAACTGCTTTCAACGAGTTTTCTTGCTGTATTACACTGGTTTCTACTGTTTATCTGATTTTACTGCTTGAGATAGCATAAATTGTGCCTTTGTGGGATTTCTATGTTCTCAGATATTATTTATTTTTATTACTCACTGGGTCGGAGTACTCACATTACTCCCTGCACCGTATGTGCAGATACAGGTATAGAAGAGTTCTTTCCTGAGCGCTGATTTCCCTCCAGACCAGGCGGACCCGGAGAGACGAGGTAGCTGTTAGCGTCCACAGCCTCGTTTCTTCCTTATCTTTTCTTGTATTTCATCTATCTCGGACTATGTTCTTAGATATACTCTTGTAGTAGTTAATGAACTCTGTAGTAGCTCATGACTTGTGACACCCCGATTGCGGGCTGGATTTGGGTTGGCCTTTTTGTTATCGCAGTTATGTCCGTATCGCTGGTTATGATATACTTGTTTTAAGCTTATTTATGATTAATAACTGTCAGATATTTGAGGAGTTAAATGTTCTGTTGGCTGGCCTCGTCTTCACGAGAGGTGCCATCACGACCAGGTGGGTTTTGGGTCGGGACAAGTTGGTATCAGAGCCTAGGTTACTAGGTATCACGAGTCATGAGCAGGTTTAGTAGAGTCTCTCGGATCGATACGGAGACGTCTGTATTTATCTTCGAGAGGCTACATAACCCTTAGGAAAACTTCACATTTTTGAAATTCTTATCGTGCGACTTTGTTGATCCGAGAACTAAACTTCTGTGTTCTATTCTCTCGCAGATGGCGAGGACTCGCGCTACAGGACGAGGCGGTCGACCACCAGTACCACCTTCTAAGGGAACTAGAGGCCAGGTACGCGGTGGTGGTCGTGGTCGTGGTAGGGGCAGAGCCGCGAGGGCAGCACCTGTTGCTCCACCAGTTGCCCCGGCTTAGGTTCAGGCCCCAGCTGCAGACATTCCAGCAGCCCCTGTTCAGGCACCGGCAGTGCCCATTATGATACCGGATCTCCAGGAGACATTGACTCAAATTCTATCAGTTTGCACTGGCCTAGCCCAGGTAGTTTCAGCCACAACTACAGCAGCTACTTCTCAGGCAGGGGGAGGCAATCAGACCCCCGCTGCTCGTACACCCGAGCAGGTGATGTAGGGTTTGCAGACACCGGGAGCAGCTCCAGCTCAGCCGGTTGTACCAGTTCAGGATTTCGTGGTTCCAGCTATGCCGGATGATGAGCAGCGTCATCTCGAGAGGTTTAGTAGGCTTCAGCCTCTAGTTTTCAGTGGTGCTCAGGGTGAGGATGCCCAGGGATTTCTTGACAATTGTCAGTATATGCTTTGGACGGTAGGGATTTTGGAGTCCAGCGGAGCAGCATTTACCGCATTTCAGTTCAATAGGGCTGCCTTTACCTGGTGGGAGGCATATGAGTGGCGTAGAACGGCAGGTGCAGTGCCTTTGTCATGGCAGGAGTTCTCCACTATCTTCTTGGAGAAATGGGTACCACAGTCTCAGAGGGAGGAGCTGCATAGACAGTTCGAGTGGCTTCGACAGGGAGACATGGTTGTGACCCAGTATGAGGCGAGATTTTCTGAGTTAGCCCGTCATGCCTCCTGGATAGTCCCGACCGATAGAGAGAGGATCAAGAGGTTTGTAGATGGACTTAACTATCACCTTCGTGTTCTGATGACTTGAGAGAGAGTTCTGGGTATTTCCTTTGAGGATGCAGTCGATATTGCTCGTGATATTGAGTTGGCTCACCGTTAAGACAGAGAGGAGAGGGAGGCCAAGAGGCCTCGAGGTTCTGGTAGTTTTAGTGGTGCTCCGTCTAGCGGTAAATTTTAACATAGCAGAGGTCGTTCATTCAGGCCACCTCAGTCAGCTCGCTCTAAGTATCGTGGGTCATCTTCGGGCCGAGGTCATCAGGGTTATCAGCAGAGCCAGCCATCCCTCAGCGCTCTTCCAGCTTAGAGTTCATCACGAGCTCCATCTGTTCAGGGTTCCTCCAGGCCGAGTGCGTCAGCCAGTTACTCTGGTGCACGGGGCTCCCTTCAGTCCCATTCTCCAGCACCCGGGAGCTATTTTGAGTGCGGGGAGTTTGGGCACTTGTTGAGGCAGTGTCCTTGGCTTCGTGGTAGTCAGTCTCAGCAGAGGGGTCAGCCCTCATCTTCTGGCCCATCTTCTTCAGCACCCGCCCCACCAGCTAGGGGTGAGGGTCAGGCAGCTAGGGGCCGCCCCAGAGGGGGAGACAGATCAGGTGGTAGTCAGGCTCGATTCTATACTCTTCAGGGCTGGTCAGATGTTATTTCTTCGGATGCTGTTATCACAGGTATTATTTTAGTCTGCCACAGGGATGCCTCAGTTTTATTTGATCCTGGTTCTACCTATTCATATGTGTCTTCTTATTTTGCTCACCATTTGGGTACGACCCGGGGGTGCCTTGCTTTGCCTGTTCATGTATCCACCCCGGTGGGCGATACTATTATGGTAGACCATGTATATCGGTCGTGCTTAGTGACTATTGGGGGTCTTGAGACCCGAGTTGATTTGTTGTTGTTGAGCATGGTAGATTTTGATATTATTCTGGGCATGGATTGGTTATCTCCGTGCCATGCTATTCTAGACTTTCATGCCAAGACAGTCACCTTAGCCATACCGGGTGTCCCGAGGATTGAGTGGAGTGGTATGACTGACTATGTTCCCAGCAGGGTGGTTTCCTTCATAAAAGCCCAGCGGATGATTGGGAAAGGTTGCCTATCGTATTTGGCTTTTGTGAGAGATGTTGGAGCTGAGGCTCCTAGCCTTGATTTTTTCCCCGTTGTGAAGGATTTTCCTGATGTGTTTCTAGTAGACCTGCCGGGCATGCCACCGGACAGGGATATTGATTTCGATATTGATATGGTGTCGGGCACTCAGCCCATCTCTATTCCTCCCTATCGTATGGCACCAGCATAGTTAAAGGAATTGAAGGAGCAGCTTCAGGAACTCCTAAATAAGGGGTTTATACGTCCTAGTATGTCACCATGGGGGGCATCGGTCTTATTTGTGAAGAAGAAAGATGGCTCAATGAGAATGTGCATTGACTACAGGCAGTTGAACAAGGTGACAGTGAAGAACAAGTATCCACTACTGCGTATTGATGATTTGTTTGACCAGCTCCAGGTAGCAAGGGTATTCTCTAAGATTGATCTCCGTTCAGGCTATCACCAGCTGAAGATTAGGGATTCTGACATTATGAAGACGGCTTTCAGGACGAGATATGGGCACTATGAGTTTTTGGTTATGTCTTTTGGGATGACTAATGCCCCAGCCGCGTTCATGCACTTGATGAACATTGTATTTTGGCTGTATCTGGATTCATTTGTGATTGTTTTTATTGATGATATATTGGTGTACTCGCGTATCCAGAAGGAGCACGCTCAGCACTTCAGAGTGGTATTACAGAGATTGAGGGAGGAGAAGCTTTATGCAAAGTTCTCCAAGTGTGAGTATTGGCTTGGGGCACGTGGCTTTCCTGGGGCATGTGGTGTCCAGTGATGGTATTCAGGTTGATTCGAAGAAGATAGAGGCGGTGCAGAGTTGGCCTAGACCTACCTCAGCCACGGAGATTCATAGTTTCCTCGGTTTGGCAGGGTATTATCGCCGGTTTGTTCAGGGATTTTCTTCTATTGCATCGCCCTTAACCAAGTTTACTCAGAAGGGTGCCCCATTTGTGTGGTCTGAGGAGTGCGAGGAGAGCTTTCAGAAGCTCAAGACAGCTTTGACCACGGCTCCAGTGTTGGTGTTGCCATCAGCTTCAGGTTCTTACACGGTGTATTGTGATGCTTCGAGAATTGGGATTGGATGTATGTTGATGCAAGAGGGTAGAGTTATTACATATGCTTCTCGCCAGTTGAAGCCTCGTGAGAAGAACTACCCCGTACATGATTTGGAGTTGGCTGCTATAGTTCATGCTTTGAAGATTTGGAGGCACTACTTATATGGCGTATCGTGTGAGGTATATACTGATCATCGCAGCCTTCAGCATTTGTTCAAATATAAGGATCTTAATTTGAGGCAGCGGAGGTGGCTTAAGTTATTCAAGGATTATGATATCACCATTTTGTATCACCCGGGGAAGGCCAATGTAGTGGCTGATACTTTGAGATGGAAGGCGGTTAGTATGGGCAGCCTGGCATACATTTCAGTTGGGGAGAGGCCCTTTGAAGTTGATGTCCAGGCTTTGGCCAACCGGATGGTGAGGTTAGACATTTCAGAGCCTAGTTGGGTGTTGGCTTGTGTTGTTTCTCGGTCTTCCTTGTACGATCGCATCAGAGGACGCCAGTATGATGATCCACATTTGCTTATCCTTAAGGACAGAGTTCAGCATGATGATGCCAGAGATGTGACCATTGATGGTGACGGTGTGTTGAGTATGCAGGGCCGTATTTGCGTGCCTAATATGGATGGGCTTCGGGAGTTGATATTGGAGGAGGCCCACAGCTCGCATTCTATTCATCCAGGTGCTGCAAAGATGTATCAGGATTTGAGACAGCATTACTGGTGGAGGAGATTGAAGAAGGATATTGTGAGTTATGTAGCTCGGTGTTTCAATTGTCAGCAGGTCAAGTATGAGCATCAGAGGCCCGGTGGCGTACATCAGTGCATGGATATTCCCGAGTGGAAGTGGGAGAGGATTACTATGGATTTTGTGAGTGGTCTCCCTCGGACAGCGAGGAAGTTTGATTCAATTTGGGTGATTGTAGATCGGCTGACCAAGTCCGCGCACTTCATCCGGTGTGTACTACCTATTCTTTGGAGCAATTAGCAGAGATTTTCATCCGAGAGATTGTTCGATTGCATGGGGTCCCAGTTTCTATTATCTCGGATAGAGGTACTCAGTTTACTTCCCAGTTTTGGAGGACTTTTCAGCGGGAGTTGGGTACATAGGTAGAGTTGAGCACAGCATTTCATCCTCAGACGGAAGGGCAGTCCAAGCGTACTATTCAGATATTGGAGGACATGTTGCGAGCCTGTGTTATTGACTTTGGAGGTTCTTGGGCTGATTTCTTGCCTCTTGCAGAGTTTGCTTCCAACAACAGCTATCAGTCCAGCATTCAGATGGCACCGTATGAGGCCTTATATGGGAGACGGTGTAGATCTCCGGTTGGTTGGTTTGAGCCAGTGAGGCTAGGTTATTGGGGACAGAGTTGGTCCATGATGCCTTAGAGAAGGTGAAAGTGATCCAGGAGAGACTACGTAGAGCTCAGTCGCGTCAGAAGAGTTATGCGGACCGGAAGGTTCGGGATGTATCTTATATGGTGGGCGAGAAGTTCTTGTTGAAGGTTTCGCCCATGAAGGGAGTTATGCAATTTGGAAAGAAAGGGAAGCTGAGTCTGAGGTTTATTGGGCCTTTTGAGATACTGATAACTATGAATTGTGCATGTTTTATACCCATTCTTACCTGAGCTTTGTGCATAAATTGCTCTTGATTAGTCCTGAATTGCTTACAAGTTGCGCTTGATTGCAGGTTTGAGCGACTAGATGATGAATATCACAAATCGGCTCAAAAAGGAGTGAAACCTGCCAAGCGCCAAAAGATAACTGAAAGTTGGGAAATAGGTAACCTGTGCGGACCGCATTGTTCTGATGTGCAGCCACACAGTAAGGTTCAGAAAGCTATCAAGTTAAAGCCCAGCCTGTGCTGTCCGCACAGATTTGTCACACGGCCGCGCAGAAAAGTTCAGAGAAGTAACAATTCTGAAGAAGCTCTACGCGGACTGCATTCATTTTCACGCGGTCCGCAATGATGGTTGATCAGAGGCCCAAAAAGACAAGGAAAAGTCCCATGCGGCGGCACACCAAATCAGTGCGGTCCGCGTGGGTAAAAGATCAGAGAGCCAAAAATGGGACGATTTCTACAGTGCGGCCGCGCACCATTTCCACGCGGTCCGCATGACCGCACCTGTGCGGCCGCGCACCATTTCCACGCGGTCCGCATGACTCAACCTATGCGGCCGCGTGGCATTTTGACGCGGTCCGCATCCTCAAGTCCAGAAGTCCAGATATGAAGGCCATTTGCCCTACGCGGCCGCATGACATTTCTATGCGGTCCGCGCCAGACCCTCAGGGGTATTTTTGTCTAGTTTTTCCTGTGTAGTATAAATAGAACATTTTACTTTTTTAGGTGAGTTTTTTTGTAATCTATCTGAGCAGCTGAGCACGAGACAATGTTTATTAGCCTACTTTAGGCAATTTTCTCTTACAATTAACGTGGATTCAAGTAGATTAATCTTGTAGTTAATGATTATGTCAATTTCTTCTAGTATTTCTTTTATTTCTACTTCTTCCATGTCTAGCTAAAACCATTATCTAGGGTTGTGGCTCAACCCTAGTGTGGGTAATTAATGGGTGTTTTTTCTTAATGCTTGGATGATGTTGGGTGTTTGGTATTTGGGTTGAATGTATGTTTTCACTTGGATTTGGTGGTTGCAAACACTAAGTCTAGCTTAGTGGGTCTTAACTCATCTTGAGAAAGAGAGTCTATGACCTCACAATTAACCCAACAAGGATTTGGGATGGACCCATGAGAATGGTAGTCCCAAGTAACAGGTTAAACCTCGCGAGAGTAACTACCCTACTTGAACCATTAGTTGCTTGGGCAAATTAGCATACCCAATTGGTCTCGAGAGAGTCAATTGGGCAAAATCACTCTCTCTACTGAGAGGTGTGAGAGTGAGTGCTAAGTGCAACGGTTATCCATATTTCCCTCAATTATCATCCTTGCATTAGAATTCTATACCCGTTAATTAGTCACATAGGCAAGTGCTACAACCCTAGTGCTTTTGTCTTATTGTATACAACTAGCATCATTACTTAGCATAATTTAGTTTACAATTGTAGTTGATAAATTTAGTTGATAAACAAAAGAAAAAAAAACAAAAATGATAGAAGCAAAATTAGGAGCCAAAACACCTTCCTAGACTCCACAAATACTCGACTACCATAACTAGCTCCCTGAGGAAATTGACCCCGAAACCACTATCGGGTAAAAGTTGTTAGCGCCCACTCTTCCCAAGGGTTGAGTCCGCACCGATCAGATACTTAGGAGGATTGGAGAGGTGGCTTATGAGCTTGCTTTGCCACCCAGCTTGTCTAGTGTGCATCCGGTATTTCATGTGTCTATGCTCTGGAAGTATGCTGGGGACCCGTCTCATATGTTGGACTCCAGTACAGTTCAGTTGGATGATGATTTGACCTATGATGTGGAGCCAGTGGCTATTTTGGGTCATCAGGTTCAGAGATTGAGATCAAAGGATATAGCTTCGGTGAAGGTGCAGTGGAGAGGTCGGCCCGTGGAGGAGTCCACTTGGGAGACCGAGCGGGAGATGCGGAGCAGATATCCTCACTTGTTTGAGACTCCAGGTATGTTTCTTGACCTGCTCGAGGATGAGCGTTTGTTTTAGTTGGGGAGGATTTGATGACCCGGCCCATCGTCACGTGAGTTACTGCCCCGTTTCCCCATATTGTGTTGCTCTATGTTTCAATATCAGTATTTGAGTTGATCGGGTAGAATTGGATTGATTCTAGTTGGAAATGAGGCACTTAGCCTCTTAGAAGGAAGCTTGTTTTGGAAAAGTCAACCGAAAGTTGACTATATAGTTATAGGGCTCGGATGTGAATTCCGGTGATTCGGTTAGCTTCGGGGGATGATTTGTGACTTAGGAGTGCGATCGGAATTGAATTCGAAGGTCCGTGTAGAATTAGGCTTGAATTGGCGAAAGTTGAATTTTGGCGAACTCCGGTTGGTAGGTGAGATTTTGATCCGGGGGTTGGAATGGAATTCCGAGAGTTGCAGTAGCTTCGTTAGGTGATTTTGGATGTGCGGGTACAATTTCGGGTCATTTGGACGTCGTTTGGTTGGGCTTTTGATTGAAAGTGCATTTCACAAGTTTTGAAGAAACTTAGGCTTGAATTCAATGTGATTTAAAGGTTTTAGCGTGGTTTGACGTGTTTGGAGGATTGGAACAAGTTTGAATAAGGTTTTAGGATGTGTTGGTGCTTTTGGTTGAGGTCCCAGGGGCCTCGGGGTGAATTTGAGTGGTTAAACGAGAATTTTTGAAGTTTGCTACAGGTCTGTAAATTGTTGTCATCTGGTATTTCCGCTTTTGCGGAAATGGACTGCAGAAGCGGGTAAGAGGGCGCATAAGCAATCTTGGTTCTTGAGAGGCGAGTTCCACAAAAGCGGACCATTTCCGCATCAGCGGGTCCGCAGGAGTGTGTGTGTAACCGCAGAAGTAGTCTTGGGAATCCGCAGAAGCGGATAGTGAATCGCAAAAGCAAAAGCTGGGTAATTAATGAAAAATCGCATAAGCGGTCATTTGGCCGCAGAAGCGGTCCCGCAGAAGCGGTAGCGGGACCGCAGAAGTGAAAAGGACTGTGCACAGAAGGGTTTAAAGGGTTATTTCACCCGCGAGTTCCATCATTTTTTCCTCCATTGTTGAGCGAGCTTGAGAGCTATTGGCGGGATTTTTAGAGAGTTTTGACCGGGAATTCATCGGAGGTAAGTTCTATGGCCTAGAAACATCATTATATTGAAGAATTTACCTTTAATTCATGGAAAATTGGAGTAAAAATTGGAAGAACTAGGGCTTGGTTTTTGGAATGTAAATTTGGAATTTGAAGGGGCATTTGAACCCCGATTTTGATGAATTTGATATGTATAGACTCGTGGCGAGACGAGGAATTCAGTGATGTGAATTTCGTAATTTTTCAAGAAGTGGGCCCGGGGCTCGGATTTTGCCAACTTCATGATTTTCGATGTTTTTCGAGTATTTTCGATTGGGTTATGTTCCTTTAGCTTATTGTAACACATTCCTTGTGGTTTTGGTCAAATTCGACGCGCGAGAAGGTTGATTTGAGGGCAAAGGGCTTGGCGAGCTAGACTCTTGGCCGGCTAGAGGTGAGTAATGACTTTAAATGATGTCCTGAGGGCTTGAGACCCCGGACTTGCACAACTTGGTGCTGTGTTGAGATGAGACACGCGTTCAATGACGAGTGCGGGGTCATTTACTGTTGACGACTGTGACTTGGTCCAGTCCGGATGACATTTTTACCGCATATTAGCTATGACTTGTTGTTTTCACCATGATTTGGGCCTATTGCCATATTTGGGGCTTATTGCCGACTGTTTGAACTCCTTATGAGTTAACATCACTTTTTTCCTCACTATTTGAAATATTAGTTGAACTCAGTCCATGTGATTTACATTATTTCATGAACTCATCCATATTTTACACAAACCTAGAGTTTTAACTTATATTTGAACTATTGTTTGGGCTGAGCAGGATTGTTTGCTGATGCCCGAGGGGCTTTTGATTATATTTTTGGACTAATGGAGGCCGAGGGCCATGTGAGAGGATATTATGAGTGATATGAGGAGGCTTTCAGGCCTCGAGTGTTATGTGAGGAGGCTTTCAGGCGTCGAGTGTTATGTGAGGAGGCTTTCAGGCCTCGAATGTATTGTGAGCAGGCTTTCAGGCCTCGTACTGATATTGTTCAGGCTTTCAGGCCTTATTGATAGAGCTTCGGCTGTAGGAGCCCCTCCGGAGTCTGCACACCTACAGTGAGCGCGGGTACCCATATGAGTGAGAGTGAGCCCGAGGGGCTGATGTTGTACTGAGTGATTGATACGGAGCCCGCGGGGCTGATACTGCACTGAGAGTTTGATATGGCACCCGAGGGGCAGGTTCCTGAGTATCTCTTATTGATTGAGAATAATTTTTTTAACTGCTTTCAACGAGTTTTCTTACTTTGTTTCACTGGTTTCTACTATTTATCTGATTTTACTGCTTGAGATAGCATAAATTGTGCCTTTGTGGGATTTCTATGTTCTCATATATTATTTATTTTTATTACTCACTAGGCCAGAGTACTCACATTACTCCCTGCACCGTGTGTGCAGATACCGGTATAGGAGAGTTCGTTCTTGAGCGCTGATTTCCCTCCAGACCAGGCGGACCCAGAGAGACGAGGTAGCTGTCAGCGTCCACCGCCCCATTTCTTCCTTATCTTTTCTTGTATTTCATCTATCTCGGACTATGTTCTTAGATACAGTCTTGTAGTAGTTAATGAACTCTGTAGTAGCTCATGACTTGTGACACCCCGATTGCGGGCTGGATTTAGGTTGGCCTTTTTGTTATCGCGGTTATGTCCGTATCGCTGGTTATGATATACCTGCTTTAAGCTTATTTATGATTAATAATTGTCAGATATTTGAGGAGTTAAATGTTCTGTTGGCTGGCCTCGTCTTCACGAGAGGTGCCATCACGACCAGGTGGGTTTTGGGTCGTGACAGGAAGGTTAGTAAATACATCCGGCATTTGATTTGCAATATTTTAAAAATAATTTTTTGGAACCTCAATCTTCAAATTAATTTGTAGGAGGACCCAAATATAATAAAGATAATACATCTCAATCTTTCTCTTTTTCCAACTGTTTATTTTTTTTCATAATATTAAAAAACTAATTTATCAAAATGATAATCAGCAAATTTGATAGTAAATAAATCTTCCGTCATTGGTTCAAAATTTTTATTAATAGAAGGAGATTCATAACGAACATATATTTATAACCTTCTTTGGAAATCCATCTTTATGCATTATGATGGAGCATTGGAACATATACCTCACATTCAAAAACTCTAAGACAGAAAATATTTGGCTCATGAACAAAAGCCAACTATAATGGGAGATTTCATGATAACTAGTTGGCCTTATGCGCACAAGTGTTGTTGCATGCAAATTATCATACCTCCATACAATAAGAAAAAGTTTATGTCTTCATTAACAGTAGTCTAGCTATTAATTTGAGGTGTTTAGTCAATAATTCTGCTTAGGGGTGGCATCGATTGGTTCGGTTCGATTTTGTAGAAGTTCGGTTCGGTTTATTTGATTTTCGGCTTGTGATTTTAATAACCAAAACTGGACCATAATAACTTCGGTTCGGTTCGGTTCGGTTCGGTTCGAATTTTTGGTTTCAAGCCATGGCAAAAATAGTACGAAACAACGAAATAGATTACGTGTTGAGAGAAAAAGACAAAAGAATTAAGAAATCCCATCAAATACACTAAAAGATAAAAATCTCTATGCAAGAAAAATCATTCTACATTACAAAAGCAGAAAAGAAAATAGTATTTGTCACGACCCAAAACCCACTAAGGTTCGTGATGGCGTCGTACACCACTGTCAAGCAAGACAACACCAAGAAGTTAATTAAATTTCTATTTTAATAATTATTGAAGTTATTCCTTTTATACATTGAACAATAAATAATGAAATTCATTTCAAATAAAGTGATGTCTTTAACAAATTTAATATTGAACAATCTCATAATCCTCCCAGAATTCGGTGTCACAAGTGCATGAGCTATTTCTAGGAAACAATGTAATACAACAACCGTCCGGAATATAAATTGGACAAAAAGTAAATACAGTAATTTGAAAGAGACTTTGTTGGTTGCGGGTCGTCTCGAGAAGTGTTGTTCACCTAAGTCTCTGTATCAGTGCTGCTACACCCACTAGGCCACTAGAGATGCATGTGCATGTGCAACAAAAATACACAGCAAGTGTAGCATAAATACAAAAATAATATGTACTCAATAAGTATCCCGTCTAATCTCGAAGAAGTAGAGACGAGAGGTTGACTTCGACACTTATTAGTGGTCCAATAATAATATATCAATAATATAGTAAGACGGGGACTTTCATAAAAATGGTTCTAACTCAACAGCATGAGGCAAGTAAAAAATGCTTTCTTCTATAAGAAATTCCCAAATTCATTTTTATTATTTTATACATTTATCTCAAGCTAGGGAGAAAAAATATCAAAATCAATAAATATAAGTCAAGCAATAAAAGCATGCGCAAATCATGTCGGGGACGTACAACCCAGTCCAATAATATTAAGATTGTACACTGTCACAGGGTCGAATGACGCGAACCATAGATACAGCTATTTAATATACCGAGGCATTCAACCCGTTCCATAATATATAAACACATTCAAACAGTCAATCAAGAACTCATCAAGGAGCAATTATCCAAGAAAATGCAAATTCTCTTTTTAAAAATCAAGAAACGATGACTAGTCTTTTAGAAATTCATTTGGACGTTCGATATGTTTTAAGAAATTTTTTAAATTGACAACAAGATTTCAAATATTGCAAGTAAAGCATGCTTTTGGGTCCTAGACTACCCGGACTTAAGCAAAATAGTAGCTACGCACGGACTCTCATCACCTCGTGTGTACGGAGCCCCCACAAATAGAAGCACATATCCAATTAATTCACCTATGGTGACAATTCCCTCTTACAAGGTTAGAAAGGAGACTCACCTCGCTCCGAAGTTCCATAACCAGCATTCCATACTCTTCTGAATACTCAAATTGATGCATAACGCTCCAAAACTGGCAAACAATTATGTAAACCTTTAAACATATGTTCAATTACTCATAATAACCCAATTTATAACAATTTTTAACCCCGATCGAAAAGTTGACAAAATCGCCCTCGGGCTCACATGCCCGGATTCCAAAAATTTTTGAAGATAAAGTTTACCCATGACCTCTGAAATCAAATATATAATTTGCTCTCAATTACATGACCAAAATCTTGATCAAAATCCAAAAATACAAATTCTAGGTCTTTCCACCAAAACCCCAAATTTCTACCAATTTTCATGCTAGAATCTGTAACAATATCATGTATTTAACTCACAAAGGGTGGAATTAACTTACCTCATGTTTGATGATGAAATCCCTCTCTTGAAGCTCTCCAAAAATCGCCCAAATAAGAGTAAAATGGAAGAGAATGCGCTAAACCCCCGACTTTAAAACAACTCAGTGCCCCCAGCTTTTCCGCACCTGCGGTCACTTAACCTCTTCTGCGGTTCCGCAGGTTCGGCCCCACTATTGCATCTGCGGTCCTTTACCGGGCTCTCTCCTTCTGCTTCTGTGCTTCTTCTTCCGCAGGTGCGATCCCGCTTCTGAGGTGATCTAATCACATCTACAGTCCCCGCCTTCTCCCTTCTCAACCGCATTTGTGCCCCTTTGGCCGCTTCTGCAGCTACATGCCTACGGCGAAGTCCTCGCAGGTGCGGTTACACCAGATGACAGCAGGCTTCAACTCTTTCTCCCAAGTCCAATTCAATCTGTTAACCACCTGGAATCCTCCTGAGGCCCTCGAGACCCCGTCCAATTACATTAACCATTCCTATAACATAAAGCGGACCTGCTCGAGGCCTCAAATCACATCAAATAACACTTAAATCACAAATCACACCCCAATTCAAACTTGATGAACTTTAGAACTTCGAGCTTCTTCATTCGATGCTGAAACCTATCAAATCTCGTTCGATTGACCTTAAATATTGCATACAAGTCAAATTTGACATTATGGACCTACTTCAACTTCCGAAATCAGAATCTGAACCCGATATCAAAAGTCAACTCGATCAAACTTCTTAAATACCTTCAAATTTCTAAGCTTCGCCAAATGACTCCAAAATGACCTACAGACCTCCAAATCCATTCCGATTGTGCTCCCAATATCAAAATCACCATAGGGAGTTATTCCCAGACTCGGAATCCCCAACGGACATTGATAGAACTGAGATGCACTTCAACCCAAATTTATGAAACTCTTCTAAAATGTTAACTTCCACAATAGGCACCGAAATACTCCCGAGTCATCCAAAACCCTATCCGAACAAATTCCCAAGTCCAAAATCATCATACAAACCTGATGGGACCTTCTAATCTCGATTCTGAGGTTGTTTACTCAAAAATCCAATGTAAGTCAATTCTTTCAACTTAAAGCTTCCGAAATGAGAATTCTCTTTCCAAATCAACTCCAAACTTCCCGGAATTCAATTACGACCATGCGTACAAGTCATAATACCTGAAGTGAAGCTGCTCATGGCCTCAAACTGCCGAACGACGCGCTAGATCTCAAAATGACCGGTCGGGTCGTTACATTCTCTCCCACTTAAACATACGTTCGTCCTCGAACATGCTAAGAACTGTGCTGGAGTTGTCTAAAATCACAGTTAAACACCTCGTGCACCTACCTGTGCTACCACAACTCATTTGATCACATTAGCTCGAGAAAATCTGAAGATATTCTCTTTTATTCAAACACATAAGCTTAGAGCCCAATTCAAACATCCAAAATTCTCGGTCAGGCTTGTTACCAATATATGAACGTCATATCAATCACTACACAAGGTACCAGATAATGACTGTATACCTTTGCTGAATTCTCATCATGCACCACATCATTCACAGGACCATGATAACATTCTCTGATTATAATAACCAACATTCCCCGAATCTGATGCTCACAACGCACCTCATGATATATATAAGTCTTATTGCAACTCTCGCAATACCGCCACAACAGAAGAGATGTGTAAAAGTTCATAATTAGGGGTGTGCATTCGAATCGGTTTATCGGTAAATCAAATCGATTATTTGTTACCGGTTTATTGATATCGTTATATTGATTTATCGATTTCGATTACGATTTTGAAATTTTCCTTTTCGAGTTATCAATTTCGATTTTGATTTTGTCCTCTTCGGTTATCAGTTTATCGATAAACCAATAAGATATACTAAAAATACAAATATACCCTTATTCTATAATACCATTTCCTTTACCCTAAGTCCCTAACCCTATTATTTCTAGAAGCAACAGTTGACTCCGTCAAATTAACTATTCGATTAACAGCAGCCCTGAATCCAAAAGTGACCTTTCTATGTGAACGTCTAATTAATAAATGTCTAACTCTAAGCTATTACATGTCATCACTAATACTTAAGTTATAGAACTCACTCATGGGAATTCTCCAGGCGAACAATTTCTGTACCGGTCTCAACATCCGTTGCAAGAATAGAAAAATTCGAAGATCCGTTACAATTGTTCTAACCACTACATTGAAGCAAATAGAACAAGAAAGTAACCGATATCGTTTCAATTAGATTCTTTTTGTCCATATTAGTTAGGCGTATTTATAGCGATATATTTTCCGTGAAATCCCGCAAATTTTTTTATTGGTGTAATCGATAATCGAATCGATAAGCCCCCGAAATCGAAATCAAAAAAATCAAAACCTTATTAAAACGATAACGATAAGCATATGTACAAATCGATAATCGATAAGTAATTATTGATAAGGGTCAAAATCGAATCGATAAATCGAATGCACACCTCTATTCATAACCAACTGCTGAGTCGAAAAACATTGAGTCTATACTTCTGACAAGAATCATTACCTCATTCTGAACCAAATAATGATCTTTGATCTTTAATATACTTTATATAATCTGACTGCACTGATCCTAGATCCAATAATATCGTCTCACCTAGTACGAAATGCTCGGGCAACTCTAATAAGGGATGTTATTTCATCGTCAGCTATTTCATGTAATATGATATGATGGCGTGTGAGTTGTGAATCGATTTGATAAATTTCTTATGTGTAAGTTTCCACATAGCAATGGTGTTATGTGAGCAAGATGGATCTTAAGTTTTAGAACATATATTGCACCTTAGTTGTGCTTGAGTTTTTTAGCTTATGGCGTTATGTCTTCCCAGGGATGGTATTATGCATTTAGCATGCTTGTGACCGATATTCGGTATTTTGTAGTAATGAGCAATTTAGCTTGGTGTGTATCTCCTTATATGAGTTCTATGTGTGGATCGGGTGGTACGCCACCACGGGTGTGTTGTCTGGATCGGGTTGCACGCCGCAACTGTGTGATGTTGAGTATAGTCCCCTATATTCTATTTGGTGTGTTTTGTTTCTCATTTTTCTGAGGAAGGTTTGTCACACCTCCTTTTTCACTACACCCGCAAGGGCGTAAAGGAGTTTTTTCAATTAAAGGACAATCGAAACAGGATTTATTATTATTTATTCAGAGTCGCCACTTGAGAGATTAATGGTGTCCCAAGTCACCGGTTGAATCCCAAACCGAGGAAAATATGACTCTGTTAACAGTCCGCGAACCAGAAATCCAAATAAGGAATTCTGTTAACCCGGGAGAAGGTGTTAAGCATTCCCGGATTCCATGGTTCTAGCACGGTCACTCAACTGTTGTATTTAATTTTTATCTGATTTCAATACATGTTCTATTTTATGTGCCTTTTTGTTACTAACCCGCTTTTATTATATTTATTTTTTACAAGAATTGCAATGTCGTGAAAATGTATCTCGAACCACGTCGTACCAGTGCGCCCATGATTGTTGACACATTTTGACTTCATTGAGATTTGGATTTGGGTCACATAAATGTGCACCCGAGTTTAGGAATGTAATTTTATTAAAGAACGCGCCTAAAGCAGCTACGCATTTTTAACTTTGCGAGGGCCATGAAAATTCGCTAAATGGCGCGTCCCGAGTTCTAAGGAAAAGCATTCAACTAAATGAACTACGAATATCCATATTTAACTAATTAGGGATTAAGTATCACAACTACGTCACGGGAGTCGTACCCGTAATCGTGATTCATCTACGCGTTTAAAAGTTTACCTACCCATGTATTGATATCCTAAAACATACTCCAATTGATTATATATACACGTATGTTCAAATAATAAAGCAACAGATAATCAAATCCAGATCTCTTTTCTGAGGATATAAATGAAATCTCATGGCTTTCAAAACAAGTAACGGACCTAAATACAACCTAAATTAATATGTGAAATATATGTAACATCCGTCTTTTTCTTTTTCTTTGCACCTGATCCCAGCAGCCTCTTTGCATTATGTTCCTATTTCCTTAAGAATAAAATTAATATGAATCTTCCAGCCTTAATCACCATTAAATCTAGCGATGCAATCTCATTACAAAACCAAGCAATTTCAGTTCAAAACATCACAAATTCAAACTAGTTTATCACTCAAATATTACATAGAGCATAATCAAAGAATAAAAGATAGGATAGAAATGAACCTTGAATGAACACTTTAATTACTCAGCCCAGATGTGCGAAAGTTTAGAAAAGAACAGCTACAATAACGAACAACAAATTGGAACCCACCCGAACGCGGAACTCGAACGGCAACCTCACGTGAATGGCGTAGAACTCATAGATGGCAATGTGTATAACGGCTGTTCAAGGCTATTGATCTCGCTAGTTCCTGTTGAAGCATTTATTTCCAATTTTTGAAACAAAAACCTTATTCCACAACCTCGAGCATAAACCTACTGAATTGGCTGACTCGATTGAAAAGCGATGGAGCTTGATTATTTTCAGTGTTGGAGGAATACGTGATCTGCAATGTTCTTTTACATCATAAAACTGTGGTAGTATTTTTTGGATGGATGTTATCGTGGTGTTAATGGTATTCTTGCACAAAAAGGCTCTATTCTCGTGTGTAATGGTACTCTTAGGTGGCGTTAATGGAGCAAAAATGAAATGAATAATCGAGGAGGTCCCTTTTTGCTTGTTGCGGCGCTCAGATCCCCTTTTTTGTATTTTTTGGGTGTGTATATAATATGATGGGTCTTGTGTGTGGGGGTAGTTTTTTGGGGAAGGTTTTGGGGGAAAAATATTTTGGGGAAGGTTTGGGGGGGAAAATATTTGGCTTTTCAAATGTTTGGCCAATTTGAATTTAAGACCAAGCCTTTTCACTTCCCTCTTTTTTTTGTTGTTCTTTTCTTTGTTTAATTAATTAAAAATCTAAACTAAATTTCTAAATTAATTCAAATTGTAAAATTAAGCTAATTATATAACTATGTAAGACCATTTTTTTTTGTAATTTTTGATTAATAGCACAATTAACTCAATGTAATTAATTCCTAAATGCAAATTAAACCTAAGGTGGCATGAAATTAAAATGCGACACTTTTTTTTTATGGTTTTTCTATGATTTTTAAAAATATTAAAAATGCATGCAATGCAACTAAATAAAGAAAAATACCTAAAAATTAGTTAAAATTATTTTGGTCTATTTTTAGGAGTTATTTCCATATAGGAAAAAAATCACGTGCTCATAGCTGCCCCTCTTTGCTCGGAAACACGAAGAGTTTTCGGGCAAAGATATAGTGAGCGGATACGAGCGATTTTTGCTCGTTTGAATACTCCGTGGGAAGCATTTTTGAAAGATTTGACCGAACCTTGCTTCAGAGGTTGCCTACATATCCTTGGCTATAAAGGAATCAGGTCAGTGTAGTTCAGAAGTGAGTGAGATGGTAGAGTATGCCGAGGGGAAGAGCCGGTCGAGGTGCCATTCCGCCGAGGTTCCGTTCCGTGGCCCTGTTTTACATAAAAATCAAAAGAAATAAAAAGAGACTAGCTAAGCCTGTCAACTACGAGTTACAAGATTCATATCTATAAGTCTTCTAAAACTTGATCTTGAGTCTTGAATGGTTCTTCATGCAGACTTTCGATCTGAACCTTGACGCTAGCTAGTTGCAGGTGTTAATTCATTCTTCCAAACTCGGACAGCACCACACGCTTGTGACTCCAATCATGTCTTAAGCAATTCACATCTTTCTCTACTTCTGCATTTGGATTCCTTTTGTTGTCTTTTTATATCTCCTCTTCTTTTATTATTTTGGATTATCACCAACATCCGCTGGTCGTCTCGGACTTTTGACTCGCATTATTTCCTCAAACCTCCTTTGTTGCTGACTTGAATTGTGATCTGAGATGTTTTACCCTGTCTCTGAGTGATGCTTGACTACTAAGACTTGAAATATGTGCCTCTATTCTTCAGGCGGGCTCTGACTGCTGACGCTTGAAAAGTATTCCCTTGTTCTNCAAAATAGACAAACAAAGAAAATTTTCTGCCCCAGTTTGGTAGCTGGGTACAGCATGTTATCAAATATTAAAACTTGAAAGCTAAAATTTGAATTGTACTTCCCTTGTTCTACAGGTGGGTGCCTGATTGTCAATACTCGAATTGTCTTCCTTTGAACATTAATGCTTTCCCTTAAAACTTGAACTGTCCTCCCTTGTTCTCTAGGTGGGTGCCTGATTGCCAAAACTTTCTGTGTTCCCTTGCTTTCCATGTGGGTACCTGTAACCAAAACAAATAAAACAAACGAAATTTCTGCCCCAGCTTGCACTAGGAAGATTTGTGAGTTGTTAGCAAAATTGTAACCATTTATACTATTGATGAGAGTAAACTAAAAACTGGACTAGGATGTGCGTCTCCTATGAGTAAAACCAAAAAATTGACTAGCAAATGCGTTTGCTAAAATAAAACCTGAATGAACCAAACTAGGAAGTGCGTCTCCTAGGGGTGAATTTAAATGGCCAATACTAGGAAGTGTGTCTCCTAGGGGTGAAAACTTCAGTGACTAAAATTAGGAAGTGCGTCTCCTATGAATGAACTTTCAGTTAGGAAGTGCGTCTCCTACGAACGGACTCTCAATTTAGGAAGTGCGTCTCCTATGGGTAAAACTTCAATGACTCAAGCTAGGAAATGCGTCTCCTAGGGGTGAAATCTCAATTTAAGAAGTGCGTCTCCTAAAATAAAATATAACCTGAAAAAGCCAGACTAGGAAGTGTGTCTCCTATGGGTGAAACTTCAATGATTCAAACTAGGAAGTGCATCTCCTATGGGTAAAACATCAATTATTCAAACTAGGAAGTGCGTCTCCTAGGGGTAAAACCTCATTTTAGGAAGTGCATCTCCTACAACAAAATATGACTTGAAAACCCAAACTAGGAAGCGCGTCTCCTAGGGGTAAAACCTCTGTTTAGGAAGTGCGTCTCCTACCATAAAATATGACTTGAAAACTTAGACTAGGAAGTGTGTCTCCTAGGGGTAAAACCTCTGTTTAGGAAGTGCGTCTCCTACAACAAAATATGACTTGAAAACCCAAACTAGGAAGTGCATCTCCTAGGGGTAAAACCTCTGTTTAGGAAGTGCGTCTCCTACCAACAAAATATGACTTGAAAACCCAAACTAGGAAGTGCGTCTCCTAGGGGTAAAACCTCTGTTTAGGAAGTGCGTCTCCTACCATAAAATATGACTTGAAAACTTAGACTAGGAAGTGCGTCTCCTAGGGGTGAAACTTAATTTAGGAAGTGCGTCTCCTAAAATAAAATATAACCTGAAAAAGCCAGACTAGGAAGTGCGTCTCCTAGGGGTGAAACTTCAATGATTCAAACTAGGAAGTGCGTCTCCTATGGGTAAAACATCAATTATTCAAACTAGGAAGTGCGTCTCCTAGGGGTAAAACTCAATTTAGGAAGTGCGTCTCCTAAAACAAAATATAACTTGAAAACCCAGACTAGGAAGTGCATCTCCTATGGGTTATGTGTGATTTTGCATAACCAGAATTGGGGCATTACACCTGAAAGTTTCAAGCTTCCCAGCTTTGATATGAACACAGCTCATGTCCCTGTTTCAGACAAAGAAAACTTGTGAGTTAAAACATGGTGGTTGGTTTGTGGCATTGACTTTGCGGCGATTGCTCCTTCACTTGCCATGATAACTTTGATTTCACCTTGAAAGACCTTGCTTGTTCCTTGACTAACCTCTTTCTCTGTTGCCCTTAACACAAAATACCTCTTCTCCGTTCAGACTCGATATCCTCCATATGTTGCATTGTGCTCTTGTACTGACATGTACTAAACCTTTGTGTTTCACATGACTCCCCAAAGCACGTCAATTTCCATCCACTCAGTGCGCATGGTGTTCTTTCCTGACTTAAAACACTGGCCTTGGCCTCGAAATCTATTGTTCCTTCATTTGCCGTGATAACTGATTTCCACCCGAAGACCTTGCTTGTTTATTGACTAACCACTTTCTTAGTTTCCCTTGACACAGAGAATATTTCTGATCCGTTCACCAAACACCCTCCATCTTGTTTCATTGTTCAAGAATTGATATGTACCGAATCTTTTGTGTTTCACCAAAAATGCCTTTGATTCGTTCACCTAACACCCTCCATCTGTTGCATTGTTCCTGAATTGATACGTACCAAACCCTTGTATTTCACACGAATCCCAAGCATATTGATTGTTACTAGCTCAATGCACTTGTTGTTCTTTCCGGACTTATGATGCTTTGATGTGTTCACCAGCTCCCGTTTTGTTCAATTGAAAAGCTTGGTGGCAGATTTTGAAGTCATTTCTTACTTGTTATGACCAAACAGACTCAGGAAAAGGGAGTAAAACAAGGTGGGAGGAATAGAGTAAAGGATAATGGAAAGAGACGATTCCTAACAAGAAACCTACAGGGTAACGACCTATCGGATGTGGATACCGACTCTAACGACCTTGACATGCACCTGCAGCCTACTCTGTTTAGCAAATATGATGTTCGTTCTTGTTGCAATTTTTCGCCGTGAAACTAGGCTTCAATGCTCCGCTTGCCCGATTTGGTTCACAATCCTTAGTCGACTTGTGGAGCCCGTAGGGTTTTCACCATCAAGCCTCTCTCATTTTGATTTTTCTCTCAACTCACCATCGCCTAATGGTGCCTATGAAGGTTTTCACCAATAAAACTCTCTCATTTTGATCTCTCTCAGCTTTCATCACCTTGGGGGTACCCGTGAGGGATTTCATCAATAAGACTCTCTTATTCTTCATTTCTTTCGTTTGGACCGGAGTGTAGCCCCTGATATGATTCATTTCTTCTTGCTTGACTCGGCATTTCTTGAAGACTGATCGGAAGGTCTTCCTTTAGACTGTAATGTGGGCTTTTGGATAAGGTTAGGAAGAAAGGGTATCAAAGGCTCAAAACAACTCAACATGGGTTCAAAATTACAACTTTCGGAATCAAATTTCTCACAACAACCCCAACTTCTGCCCCAGTTTCCTTCTTCGGGGCTTTTGGACTTTTGTTTTGGCGTGACTGAACCTCAGAGAGAGGCTGCCTACATACCCTTTCGGGATCAAGTCAAACGTAGTTCAGGCCATAAAATCGCTTCATTGTTGCGATGTTTCTTTCCTTCCATTTTTCTTTTCTTTTCCTTCTTTTCTTTCTTTTCTCTTTTTGCTTTTTCTTTTCTTTTCTCTTTTACTTTTGCTTTTCTTTTCTCCTCTTTTCTTTTCTTTCTTTTTCTTTTCTCTTTTTTCTTTTCTTTTCTTTTCTCTTCTTCTCTTTTCTTTTCTTTCTTTTCTTTTCTCTTCTTTTCTTTCACTATTTTTTTCTTGTTTTTCCACTTACTTCTCCATTCGAACTTGCGAGTCTTATTATTAATTCTGAAAGAGGGGTATGCAAGAAAATAATCAAGGCTCAAAGGGGTAACAAAGGATAACTGTTTGGATAGCAGAATAAAATACCTTCGTCATTCCAATCTTCAAAACATGCCAAGTGCAAACTACACAGTTAAACAAGCTGAGGAAAACACACACAACACCTTTTGATTGATTCACATATTTGCCTTCTGTATTTGCCAATTCCCTAGCACCATTAGACAACAATCTCGGTACCACGAGCGGTTCTTGTAGACTTGGGGCAAAATTGCCTTTGGCTTTAAACCGATGCGTCATAATGCATTTCAACAGTATTTTTTTACGTTCTATCTGCCCCCCAGTTCCACTTGATTCGGGCTTCAAAGTGTTCCAATATGTTCTTATTTCCTTCAAATGTCCTTACATCTTCAATATTATTTCATTGTTTCATTACTAAATTGACTTTTTAAAAAAAAAAACAGGTTGAGAATTATGCATGCATGTCATGTCACTAGAATCAGCATGGAAGAATTGTAGCAGGAGAAGGGAACTAGAAATGACCAGAAATTGCAGGAAACAGAGAATTGCATTATACTGACGGTGAAAGAGTTTAAACAACAACAAACAAACAGACTAGTTACAATCCTTGAACAGACTTAGACAGCACTAAACATGCTATTATGACTAGACAAAGCAAAGTGAAAAGATAGAAGGGTTTGAGTCACGAGACAATGTCCGGATTACAACCCTGAAAATAACCCGGACACCAGAAATGACAACAAAATAAACCACCAAAACTCCAAGAGATGGAGCGTCTTCCCAATTGCCAAGCATAGCATCTTAGCCACTGAGTTCTGCATTAATGTTGCCAAGACCATTACCAGCCCCAATATCATCAACTTCAGTTACCAAGGTCCCAAGAGAATTCGTGTGCTCCATGCCACTGTCATTGATCGCAATTACCCCTTCTTGGATCATTCTTTTCTATTTCCTTTTTCAAAGAATGACAATCTTCAATACTGTGCCCTTGGACATTAGAGTGGTACATGTATCGTATAGTAGGATCAACGCCTTTTGCATATGGGTCTAGAGTATAACCGAGGAGTGGCTCAATCAGGCCAGCATGCCTTAACTTTTCAAATAAGCTTGTGTCGGACTCCCCAATTGGCGTGAAATTATTTCTTTGCTTTTGTTCTCTTCCCTGCCCCTGTTTTCTAGGGTTGTTGGGTGCCCGAAAATGCTGTGAAGGCAAGAATGCATTATACGGTGCTGGTGCTCGCCATAGGGAGTGACCTGGTGGTTGGACATATGACCGGACATTGTTCAGAGGATAATACTGAGAGGGATTATATGGAGCTCGGGGATAGGTTTGGGGTTGGAGTTGAGGCTGGGTGTATTGGTGAGGCGGATCCTTTGGTCCATGTCGTGACTCTGAAATAACCATGGCAACATCATCGAGCTCTTTCTGACCTAGCGAGCTTCCTGGGTCGCTCTGAATTGCTTGTGTTGTGGCTTTTAAAGCAGAATAACTCATGATCTTGCTAGACTTCAGCCCATCTTCTACCATTTCTCCCATTTTTATCACATCATTGAAAGGCATACCCACAGCCATGATCAAATGCCCAAAGTAAGTTGGTTCTTGAGCTTAAAGAAAGTAGTCGACCATCTCTTTTTCTTTCATTGGGGGATCGACTCTGGCAGCTTGCTCTCTCCATCTGAGCCTGTACTCCCTAAAGCTTTCATTAGGCTTCTTTTCTATCTTGGCTAGGGACCTACGATCCGGGACGATTTCCATATTATACTGAAAGTGCCTGGAAAATGCCTGAGCCATATCGTCCTATGTGTACCACCTGTTGGCATCTTGGCGGGTGTACCACTCCAGCGCTGCCCTACTCAGACTCTGACTGAAATACGCCATCAATAATTTGTCTTTCCCACCGGCGCCTCTCATCCTACTACAGTAACCTCTCAAATAAGCCACGGGATCTCCGTGCCCGTCATATAAATCAAACTTTGACATCTTAAATCCAGCAGGCAGTTGGACGTCAGGAAACAAGCACAAGTCCTTGTAGGCCACACTGACTTGGCCACCCCATCCTTGCATGTTACTGAGGGATTGCTCCAAGCTTTTTACTTTTCGAAACATCTCTTCTTGCTCCGGGTTTTTAAGCGGCTTTTCAATTTCCACCGGGAGCTCGGAGTGAGGAGTGTAAGAATATGGCTCAGGCACTTTAAAAGTAGGCTCAGGAGGATAGTATTGACTATCGTGAGCTTGAAACAGGGGCTCACTGGAAGATCTTTGCAGTGTGGCTGGTGGAGGCGCCACAAAGACAGGGGTGATTGGTGGAGGAGGGTTTTGTTTGGGTGGTGGAGCTTGGGGAAGTTAGGAAGTGGTGCCATAACTCTGTTGGTAGAAAGGGAAAGGTGAATATGAATTCGAATGAGGAAGCTCCTGAGACTGAGCTAGAGGTGGATATATGCTGGATTGTCGGGATAAACTGGCGTCGACTGACCCGTAGCCCAGGCCTGATGCATCTCAGCCATCTGTTGCCTTAACTTATACATCTCTTCCTTCATTGCTTTAACATCTACCACTTCCGCCTCTTTTGATGAGTCCCCGATACTGGTATCTGATTCTTGGACTATCATGTTCAGTTCGGTTTTTGCCCGGGTGTTGTAGGAATGGGCTGCCAGGATGTCAACTGCCTTTTGTCCTTGTGTTGTAAAAACGAGTTACCACTCTCAAACTATAAACCAACCACCTTTCTGCTATGAATATAACAAAATGAAGCCATCACGTTAGCGTTAGGGCATTTAACAGCAAAAATTTCACATTGCGTGCAATGCACCTAGTCACAGTTAATGGTTCTAGAATGACTTCAAGGGTCGTAAGGTCACTTGGCATCATCCCAATTTGTTCATTTGTATCTTCTCTTTTCTTTTATCTCTTCGCCCATCTTCAGCTCGCTCATTTTCTTTCCCCTTTTCTTTCTGATTATCGCTCTTTTATTCCCTCTCGTTTCTCACGTCCCACAATTCTACCTCTTTTTTTTCATTTTTTCTTCTTCTTTTTTTTCTTTTAAATAAATAAAAAAGATGATTCGATCGAAACCTATGTAGGTTGCCTATGTATCATGACCCCGGATGAATCAGATCTTTGCCTAGTTCGGGAAGATCAGGAATAAAGTAAACAAAATGACTTTTTCTTTTTCTTTAATGACTACTCTGATGAGAAAAGAGAAATGAAACAGCAAAACACTTTTTTTTTAATTTTCTAGAATGCATGTTCTATAACTTATTCTAAACTCAAGCTTAAAGAGCATGTATATTTTTTATTTTTTTTGAAGCAAATACTCTATTAAGGAAAAATCCTAGAAGAGAAAAATATTTTTGGTCCCTTTTTTTAGGAAGAAAATCTAAAGAATGAACCACAGAGAAAAAAAATATATTTATTTGATATCGTGATGCCAGACTTCGAAACAAGCTATGAAAAAGATAAAACGAAATATTTTTTTGGATTTTAACTTGATTACCTAAGGGAGAAATTGTGAAATAAACCAAAGATAAAATACGTTTTTTTTTTCTCTTTCTTCTATGTACAATTTCCTAACATTCTAGTGGAAATAAAAAGAATTTTTTTCATTTTTTGCTAATTTCCCAAAGAAACACCTCAAGAGAGAAAAAAAATTGGATTTTAAATTAACACCTTAAAGAAGGCTTTTAAAGAAGCACTTAAATGAAAATTCTCTTCTTTTTTTTTTAAATTTTAGTCCTAATATACTAAAGGACACATAAAAATAATTTATTTTAAGTCCTAGATATTAATTTCCTAAAGGAGAAACAACCTCAATTTTTTTTTTTTTTTTTGCATTTCTAGAATTAGTATTCTAAAGAAAAATTATAACGGAAATATAAAATGCAACATCTCTTTTTTTTGGATTTTTGACTTATTACACATCTTTTCCAAAAAATAGAAAATATAACAACAAAAGACTTGACCTTACTGTACAAAACTAGAAAGTAAAAGATGACATAAAAAGAATAGACTAAAAACATAAAGAAAATCTCCTCGAGCAAATTCCTGAATTTGTGATCCTGACTAGATAGTCCCGGGGCGTCTGTCATGCCCAAACTCCTGCAAGTAGATCCATACCTGTATGAAAAGACTCAAACCAACACTAGGTGAGACAATAACATTCCCTATTAGAAACATGCAAGACATGGTTGCAATTATTTTTGCAAAATGACTTATTTAGCCAAAAGGTGGCCAGAAGTGTAAAATTCGGCAAAGACCCCGCAAAGCCAAAACCTAAACTTACTAGGAAGACCGGACCCTATGTGGGTTGCCTACGTATCACGCCCCGAAAGACGAGAATCAGGTATACGTAGTTCGGACAGATTGGATACGGTTGAGAATTAAACAAAAACAACTAATTTAGAGAAAACATATTTTTTCGTCTTTTCCTTGCAAACTCTTTTTTGGATTTTCTTTTTCCTCTCTTTTTTTTGATTTTTTTTTTTAAAATGATAAAAATGCAAAATCCTTTTTGAATTTTTTCATGTATATATTTTTTCGTCTTTTTCCTTAATAAAAAATGTAACAAAATCAAAATTGAGTTCTATTTGCTTTATTTTCACGCTCACCCTCTTTTTTTTTCTCTTTCTTTTCATTTTTTCATTTACCCTCAACTAGCATTGGTCTGCCAAATAACCCTTTTCCCCTTAAATAAATGCAACATTGTAGTACATAGGATGCATCAAGATGGTCTGTTATTTTGGGTACATCTGTCCTAGACGGACCCAACCCCTGTGTTGAGTCCCCTACGTCATATGCATGTGATGCAAATAAACGTCCTACTAGGGATCCGGCATGAGTTTATTGTTCTTCTAGATTTAAATCCTAGGTTTATTGGTCTAGACTGTGTACCCGAGCGGACAACTCGAGTCGAGGAGGGGGCTACGTACCGGGAACCAAAAGGCCATCCGGCTTAGTAACTTGTCCAGCCTCTTTCTTATTTTAAGGTATTGACACTAACAGAATAGGGAGTCTTAACCAGTAAGCACATCCCCGGAGGTGAGAAGAGAAGGGTTTTGCCACAGTTTATATCAAAGCGGTAAGAAGCAACATTTTGCACCTTAGGCATGGAACATGTAAGAAAATCAGATATAACCAAATACAACAATTATTCCGAGCTCGAATTTTTAAACCCTGAACCAAAGTTCTGGGTTTGTGTCCCCAGCAGAGTCGCCAGAGCTGTCACACCTCCTTTTTCACTACACCCGCAAGGGCGTAAAGGAGTTTTTCCAATTAAAGGACAATCGGAATGGGATTTATTATTATTTATTCAGAGTCGCCACTTGAGAGATTAATGGTGTCCCAAGTCACCGGTTGAATCCCGAACCGAGGAAAATATGACTCTGTTAATGGTCCGCGAACCAGAAATCCGAATAAGGAATTCTGTTAACCCGGGAGAAGGTGCTAGGCATTCCCGGATTCCGTGGTTCTAGCACGGTCGCTCAACTGTTGTATTTAATTTTTATCTGATTTCAATACATGTTCTATTTTATGTGCCTTTTTGTTACTAACCCTCTTTTATTATATTTATTTTTTACAAGAATTGCAACGTCGTGAAAATGTATCTCGAACCACGCCGTACCAGTGCGCCCGTGATTGTCGACATATTTCGACTTCATTGAGATTTGGATTTGGGTCACATAAATGTGCACCCGAGTTTAGGAATGTAATTTTATTAAAGAACGCGCCTAAAGCAGTTACGCGTTTTTAAATTTGCGAGGACCATGAAAATTCGCTAAATGACGCGTCCCGAGTTCTAAGGAAAAGCATTCAACTAAATGAACTACGAATATCCATATTTAACTAATTAGGGATTAAGTATCACAACTACGTCAAGGGAATCGTACCCGTAATCGTGATTCATCTACGCGTTTAAAAGTTTACCTACCCATGTATTGATATCCTAAAACATACTCCAATTGATTATATATACACGTATGTTCAAATAATAAAG
>MU674994.1:1948-17890 GCA_026770625.1 Nicotiana glauca
GGTGCTGTGATAATGGGAGTGGTAGTCAACTTATGTTTCGAACAATTCAAATGACTCCATGCACCTCTCATCAAATACAAACTTCACATCTTTTTCCAATAGTTTGCACAACGGGTTTACAAATTTTGAAAAATCCTTGATAAAGCGCCGGTAGAACCCGGCGTGGCCTAAGAAACTTCTCACCCCTTTGACAGAAGTAGGAGGAGGAAGCCTTGAGATAACCTCTATCTTTGCTTTGTCAACTTCAATACCATTTTTGGAAATTTTGTGCCCCAAGACAATCCCCTCTTGCACCATGAAGTGACATTTTTCCCAATTGAGTACAATATTGGTCTCCTCACATCTTTTTAACACTTTGTCCAAGTTCGCTAGGCATTCTTCAAATGAGTCTCCCACCACACTAAAATCATCCATGAAAACCTCCAGAATGTCCTCCACCATGTCGGTGAAGATTTCCATCATGCATCTTTGGAAGGTCGTCGGAGCATTATAAAGTCCAAACGGCATCCTTGAGAAAGCGAATGTGCCATATGGACAAGTAAATATTGTCTTTTCCTGATCCTCTAGGGCAATGAGAATTTGGTTATACCCCGAATATCCATCAAGGAAGCAATAATAGGCCCGACCCACTAAACGATCAAGCATTTGGTCCAAAAATGGTAGAGGGAAATGATCCTTCCTAGTGACCTTGTTGAGCTTTCTATAATCCATGCACACTCTCCAACCCGTGACCGTGCGGGTCGGAATCAATTCATTGTTTGCATTTGTGACAACCGTGATACCACCCTTCTTTGGAACACATTGGACCGGGGAGGTCCATGAACTATCCGATATTGGGTAGACTACACCGGCATCCAACCACTTGATAACTTCCTTCTTGACCACCTCTTGCATAGCTTCATTTAATCTTCTTTGGTGTTCAAGCGACGGCCTTGCATCTTCCTACAAAATGATCTTATGCATGCAAAAGGTGGGGCTTATGCCCCGAATATCCGCCAACGTCCATCCAATCGCCCGCTTGCGCTTTTGTAAAACTGCCAAAGTGGCCTCCACCTGCAGGTTAGTTAAGCAAGACGAAAGAATAACAGGCAAAGTGAAATTGGGACCCAAGTATTCATACTGAGGTGAGGAGGAAGTGGTTTCAACTCCAACACCGGCGGCTCCTCAATAGATGGCTTTGTTAGAGGGGTCTTACGATTATCAAGGTCCAATGATAACTTCATAGGCTCATAAGAGTACGAGCCCATACCATGCAAAGTATTTACACATTCAATTCTCCCGGCATCATCATTAGCCTCCATGTTCAAAAGCACTGCTTCAAGTGGGTCTTCAACATTGATCATTGCGCTTGTGTCATCCACTATCACCGCCGTGACAAGGTCAACAAACGAGCAAACTTCGGTACTATTTGGTTGCCTCATAGATTTGCACACATGAAACACTACCTTTTCATCACCGACTCGGAAGGTCAACTCTCCTGACTCGACATCAACCAAAGCCTTCCCTGTCGCTAGGAAAGGCCTTCCAAGAATAATTGGGACTTCAAAGTCCACCTCACAATCAAGAATCACGAAGTCGGCCGGCAAGATGAACTTATCAACTCGAACAAGGACGTCGTCGATGATACCCAAAGGCCGCTTCATAGACCTATCCGCCATTTGGAGCCTCATTGAAGTCGGGCGAGGTTGCCCAATTCCCAAAGTTTTGAACACTGAATATGGCATTAAGTTGATGCTTGCCCCCAAGTCACAAAGGGCTTTTGCAAAGTCGGCGCTTCCAATAGTGCATGGTATAGTGAATGAACCGGGGTATTCAAGCTTAGGAGCCATGGAGTGTACAATTGCGCTCACTTGATGGGTCATTTTTATCGTCTGACACTCCATTGATCTTTTATTTGTGACCAAATCTTTCATGAATTTCGCATACCCAGGCATTTGCTCGAGTTCCTCCACTAAAGGCACATTGATAGTCAAACTCTTCATCATCTCAATGAATTTCTTGAATTGGTTATCATTCTTTTGTTTGGCCAAACGTTGAGGGTAGGGCGGAGGAGGCCTAGGCAAAGGTGTCTTGGCTTTGGGCACCTCCGGCTCGGGCATATCTATAACATGTTCCCTAGACGGGTTCACGGTCTCTTGGGTCTCCTCCTCGATCTCTTGAATGTCAATTCCCACTTCATCTCTTGCACTTGTCTCCACAACATCATCAACACCCATAGGCATATCAACATTGGGCAACTCATCTTCCTCTAATATGGCTTGATTCTCTCTTGAGGCATGCACATCACCGCCTCGTCCACTACGTGTGGTCACTGCCATCACATTGTTGTTTTGCCCACCCTTAGGATTTACTACCCTGTCACTAGGTAGCGCACCCTTTGGGTGAGTATTTAAAGATTGTGAAATTTGTCCAAGTTGCACTTCCAAGTTGCGAATGGAAGTGTTATGTGAAGCCAATTGTGCATCTGAGTCTTGTGTCCTCTTTATCATTTATTCAAACATGACCTCTATTCTCCCAAATTCATTGCCCGAAGAACTCGACCCTTGAGATTGATATGGTGGCGGGTTGTTTGGTTGTTGAAACATCGGGGGNNNATTTTGGTTATTCCCATTCCAATTTCCGGTGATTGATTATTGTTATTCCAATTGCTACCTCCTTGTTGATTATTCCAATTCCCTTGAGATCGCCATTGTTGGTTACCTTGGTTTCCTCTATTCCCTTGGTAGTTGTTGACATATTGATAATCTTCACTTTTCTCATCATAACATTCATTTGAATAACCACTACCATCATCATAATTTTCACAATTCCCTTGTTGTTGTTGCTGACCTCTTTGCCTTCTTTTCATCATATTTACTCCTTCCATAGCATTGACTTGGCGCGGGTTTTTAACTTGTTGCAATTGCGCCTTTGCTAATTGGTTCATTGTTATTGTAAGTTTGGCAATGGCTTGACCGTGGTCATGCAACTCTTTATGCAAATGTATAACATTAGGATCACCTTGAGGAACATTCGCCCGACTTTGCCATGCCGAAGAAGTATCGGCCATTTCATCTAACACTTCACATGCTTCATTGTACGGGAGCTTCATAAAATTTCCACCCGCCAATTGGTTCACAATACATTGGTTTGTTGTGTTGATGCCTCTATAGAATGTTTGTTGGATCATCACATCGGTCATATCATTATTTGGACACTCCTTGACCATAGTTCTAAACCTCTCCCATATTTCATGCAAAGGCTCCGTTGGTTCTTGTTTGAAGGCCAAAATCTCATCACGGAGCGCCGCCATATGACTTGGAGAAAAGAACTTGGCAATGAACTTGTCTGCCAATTCATCCCATGTAGTGATTGAATGATTCGGTAATCTCTCCAACCAATCGAGTGCTTTACCCCGAAGAGAGAACGGGAAAAGCCTCAATCTCAAAGCATCTTCGGACACATTGGTTTGTTTACTTCCCCAACAAGTATCTACGAACCCCTTCAAGTGCTTGTATGCATTTTGATCGGAGGCGCCCGTAAAATACCCTCTTTGTTCGAGAAGTGTCAACATAACATTGGTGATTTGAAAATTCCCCGCCCGGATTCGGGGAGGAACTATGGCACTTGCATAACCTTGGTTAGGAAGGACCCTTGGAGCAACTCTTGGTGGAGGCGGAGGAGGGTCTGGAAGTGCATCATTAGGATTTGCATTAGCATTTCTACCTCTACGTGGCATTTGTGGTACCTGAAGTTCCTCTTGTTCAACTTCATCAACCTCCTCCCCCGCGACCACATTGTCAAGAGGGACATTCCCGTTTAAAGCCATGTGTACCTGTTGGTTCGACACAAATAATGTTAGTAAAAAGAAGGAAAGAGAAGCAAAACACAAAACTAGCTACACAAATAGTTAACACCGTAAGCTCCCCGGCAACGGCGCCAAAAAGTGATCGGTGCGGACTCAACCCTTGGGAAGAGTGGGCGCTAACAACTTTTACCCGATAGTGGTTTCGGGGTCAATTTCCTCAGGGAGCTAGTTATAGGAGTTGAGTATTTGTGAAGTCTAGGAAGGTGTTTTGGCTCCTAATTTTGCTTCTATCATTTTTGGTTTATCCACTAAATTTATCAACTACAATTGTAAACTAAATTATGCTAAGTAATGATGCTATTTGTATGCAATAAGAGAAAAGCACTAGGGTTGTAGCACTTGCCTAGGTGACTAATTAACGGGTATAGAATTCTAATGCAAGGATGATAATTTAGGGAAATATGGATAACCGTTGCACTTAGCATTCACTCTCACACCTCTCGGCAGAGAGAGTGATTATGCCCAATTGACTCTCTCGAGACCAATTGGGTAGGCTAATTTGCCCAAGCAACTAATGGTTCAAGTAGGGTAGTTACTCTCTCGAGGTTTAACCCGTTACTTGGGATTACCATTCTCATGGGTCTATCCCAAATTCTTGTTGAGTTAATTGTGAGGTCATAGACTCTCCTTCTCAAGAAGAGTAAAGACCCACTAAGCTAGACTTAGTGTTTGCAACCACCAAATCCAAGTTAAAACATACAATCAATCCAAATACCAAATACCCAACATCATCCAAGCACTAAGCAAAAACACCCATTAATTACCCACACTAGGGTTGAGCCACAACCCTAGCTAATGGGTTTAGCCAAACATGGAAGAAGTAGAAATAGAAGAAGTACTAGAAGAAATTAACATAATCATTAGTTACAAGATTAATATACTTGAATCCACGTTAATTGCAAAAGAAAATTGCCTAAAGTAGGCTAATAAAAGTTGTCTCGTGCTCAGCTGCTCAGATAGATTTACCAAAACTTCACCTAAAAAAGTAAAATGTTCTATTTATACTACACAGGAAAAACCGGACAAAAATACCCCTGACGGTCTGTTGCGGACCGCATAGAAATGTCATGCGGCCACATAGGGTAAATGGTCTTCATATTCTGGCCTCTGGACTTGAGGATGCGGACCGCGTTGAAGTGTCACGTGGCCGCATATGTAAGGTCATGCGGACCGCATAGAAATGGTACGTGGCCGCACTGTAGAAATCATCCCTTTTACGACTCTCTGATCTTTCACCCATGCGGACCGCACTGCTTTGGTGTGCGGCCGCGTGGAATTTTGCCTTGGATTTATTAGCCTCTTATCATTCTTCGTTGCGGACAGCGTAGAAATGGATGCGGTCCGCGTGGAACTTCTTCAAAATGTGCCTCTCTGAACTTTTTTGCGCGACCGCATGACAAAACAGTGCGGACCGCGTAGCCTGGGCTGAAACTTGATTTCTTTCTGAATCTTCCTGTGCGGCCGCACGTTAAAACATTGCGGTCCGCACAGGTCATCTACTTTCCCATTTTCAGTCGTCTTTTGGTACTTGGCAGGTTTCACTCCTTCTTTTAGCCGATTTGTGGTATTCATTATCTAGTCGCTCAAACCTGCAATCAAGCGCAACTTGTAAGCAATTCAGGACTAATCAAGCACGATTTATGCATAAAGCTTAGGTAAGAATGGGTATAAAACATGCACAATTCATAGGTATCACCCCTCCTCTTATTGTCTTCACACCCCTTCAGAGACCCTGGATAACACCGCTGCCCGCCGCCCGTCGCCCGCCGCCCGCCGCCCGCTTCCCATCGCCCACCGAAAATTGCCCACGGCGGCGGGCAACCGCCAATCCCTTCCAAAATTACACCACAGAATCCTTGTCACCTCCCCTTTCCGAACCCCCACTCCTTTTTTCTCGAATCGTTCCAGAACTCTTCGAATATTAGATCGAAGAGTCAACCCTGAACCCTAACTCACCCAATCGACCCCACATCAACACCCTATAACCCTCGTGACTCCCTCATACCGAACCCATCATCGGTGTCCCTCAAATCTTGCTAGAACCCGTCGAATTTTGAATCTAAGGTCAAGCCCTAAAAATTCAAAATTGATTTTTTGATGAACCCAGTTGACCGTATCGGTCTAGAACTTCAGTCTTCCATGAGTCAAAGATTGATTCATCACAAAACTGATGATGTTCACTTGTTCTTTACAAGAACAAGCGAATAGTATCAGTTTCGTGAGAATCATGATATCCAATGATGTTCTCGAAATTTAAGTGGTGAGTCCCTGTGCCATTTTTCTTCACATTTTTACTTGATTCACTTCTGCCCCTTCTTCTTTTCTTCTACATGTTTTTGTTTGTCCATTCTGTTTAGTGTAGGTTAATTAGCTTCTGCATTTAATCGTTAAATGTTAGGAATTGCCATTAGGTCATTATGATTTCAGTTTCTAATTTAGATATATTGGGTTGGATATAATCGAAATCAGTATAATAGTACCACTTGATTCCCTGTTAATTACCTGGTGTAATTGTTTTGAAGATTTAAATAGGTTCCTCATTGATAATTTTTTTGTTGTTAATGTCAATATATATTGTTCATATAAAGGTTATTCATGACACTGTTTCAATGCTAAGCCTTTAGGTTTCAGAGACTGATTCTTATTACTTAGCAATTGTGTTTTAGAAAATTATTTGTTTATTCTGTAAGTGTTTAGAAGTTTCAGAGGTTCTAATTGAATAATTAGGAATTTAAAGGGTAATACCATATTCCTAGGGGTTAATTTAGATAGTTTAGTATTAGGGGAATCTGTCAATAATGGGATTAGGGGGCACTAAGTAATAAGTGGTGCACTAATGGATTAGTCTAAAGAAGGACTACTAAGTGGAATTGAAAAAGATAAAAGAAAATTAGTAGTGGAGACTGCACTAAGGCTAATTTTAAAGACTGTAATAGACTAATTGACTGTCCACTAAAGGTGCCTGAAAATTTGGATAAAAAAAAGATTGAAAACTTATAAGAAGGAAGAGAGTAGAGGATAGAGAAGGGGGGGGGGAGGATTGAGAGAATTTTTATAGAGAAAGAGAGTCTGAAAAATTAGAAAAATACCCTGAAATACTAAAAAGAAAGGGTTGAAGTTTAGAGAAAAAAAAAACATTGAGACACATAGACATAGAAAAGGAAATCAGAAGAAGAAAGAACACAAATACAATCTGATAGAATTCATAGAGAGAGATTTGAGAGAACACACACAAAGAGCTGATACAGAAAAATACTGAGATAAACACTTGATTAAGAACAGGGAGAGTCAGGTACTCTGAAGTACAAAATAGAAAAGCTTAAGAGAGTTAAGAAGAAGACCCTAAAAGAACTGAAAAATAGAGAGATTGATAAAATTCTAAATTCTCTGCATTGTTTTCATAAAGATTGCTTAAATTTTGCAGTGTTTGCTATTTTCTGGTTTCAGTTGATCAGAAAACTTGGGTCGGTTATCCACGGGGGAGGGGAGATCGACGATGATGTCACACACCGTATTGGTGTAGGGTGGATGAAGTGGAGGTTAGCATTTGGAGTCTTGTGTGATAAGAGAGTGCCAATGATACTCAAAGGTAAGTTCTATAAAGCGGTGGTCAGACCGGCCATGATGTATGGGGCTGAGTGTTGGCCTGTTAAGAACTCACATATCCAAAAGATAAAAGTAGCTGAAATGAGGATGTTGAGGTGGATGTGTGGGCACACTAGAAAGGATAAGATTAGGAATGATAGCATTCGAGAGAAGGCGCACGTGGCCCCTATTGATGACAAGATGCGGGAAGCGAGGCTCAGATGGTTCGGTCATGTACAGAGGAGAAGCCTAGATGCTCCAGTAAGGAGGTGTGAGCGGTTGGTCGTGGAAGGCACGAGAAGAGGCAGAGGGCGGCCCAAGAAGTATTGGGGAGAGGTGATCAGGCAAGATATGGCGAGGCTTCAGATTTCCGAGGACATGGCACTTGATAGGAAGTTATGGAAGTCGCGTATTTCAGTTGTAGGCTAGGAGGTAGTGGACTAGTTCGGTGGGTTTTTGTCTAAGATAGCTAGGGGCAATGTCGAGTTTTACTATTTTCTATTTTCGATGTAGGATCGATTTACAAACCATCGTTTCTGCTTTGAATTATTATTATTATTATTTTTCTTTTCCTGCTTTCTATGTTCCTTTTACCATATGATTTTCGCGGTGAATCTAATACTCTCTTCTTTTGTCTTTTCATTATCTTGAGCCGAGGGTCTTTCGGAAACAGCCTCTCTACCCCCTTGGGGTAGGGGTAAGGTCTGCGTACACACTACCCTTCCCAGACCCCACTTGCGGGATTTTACTGTGTTGTTGTTGTTGTTGTTGTTGTTGTTGTTGTTGTATTTGATCAGAAAACTTCATTTTTTCTGAAAAATCAAAATCGTGCATCTTGGTTTCAATGTCTTGAATCTGTTTTTCCTGGAGATTAGTTTTGAATTCTACTTTTGAGGTTACTGTTTGATTGAAGCTGGGTGTTATTCTGTAGTTGTAATGTTGACTGTTCACCTCTTCTATTTCTCTTGTTGACTTCCAGGTATCTCTTGGAACCACAGACAACATGTGAATGAAAATATGCAATTTGAATATGAAACATTTGGGATATAAGTTGTATTTCAAGTTTATTTATGCTATTTAGTCCATTTCAATATTATTAAGTATGTAAACCCATATTATGCATGTTTAGTCTAGCCTTTTCTCATATTATTAAGTATTGTAAAGTGAACCTATGTCTACTTGTTGATATGATTCTGAGAGAGTATGAGTGTGAGGTTTGAGCTCAAATGAATTGATGTTCTCGTTATACAGGTTTGGGGTTACTGAAATAGTTATTTGGAAAATGTGGTTATGGGATCACTGTAATAGATTTTTAATTACACCCTAATCATAGTGTAATAGTGCGTATTTCACCGAAGGAATTGTTATCTTAAAATCAGTTTGCGATTGATTGTTTAACTTACATAATTTAGTTTGTTCAAATTATGCATTCCCATAGTATCCTGTTGGTATTAGGTTCTGGCAGGAATTCCGAATTCAGTTTAGTGTTTTGCTTAACTGTTGTAGATTGTTCTAATCATGAAAATCTTAAAAATTTATTTTTGTTAAATGCCATACATTCACTACTGTCAATTTGGGGCAACAAGGGCATGCAATAGGCAGTACATCGAAATGGGCCTCTTGGGCCTGTTATGCGTTGCCATCTTTTGGCATATTCTTGGGCCTTTCACGCATTGTGTGTCCAAAATGGGGCATGGTCTGTTTGAGGCTTTAAGGTTCAATGTTGGCCTTAGTTCTACCAAACAATCAAGAGATCAGTTTTAATGTCATATCACTAAGTATTGAACTCAATGAACTTTAGCTTCAGAATAAAGAGGCAATTTCTTTAAGTCTCCTAATTAATTAAACCAGCCTTCTTTCCGAATCTAGACTTGAGGCACGCCGTGTCAAATCAAATCTCAAATACGTGGCCCTCACTTAATTATTTCTTTTAAAATTCTTAGAAATCGAGGCGTGTCATTTAGCAAATTTTCCATGATCCTCGCAAAGGTAAAAACGCGTAGTTGCTTTAGGCGCGTTATTTTAATAATACTACTTTCCTAAACTCGGGTGCACATTTATGTGACCTAATCCAAATCTCAATGATGTTAAAATATGTCAAAAACTATGGGTGCATTTATGTGACGTGGTTCGAGACGTATTTTAATAACATTGGAATTTTTTCTAATAATTGAATAAAAACGGTTAAAAGTTAAAATGCACATAGGTTAAAACATGTACTAAAATCCGATAATAAGCTGAATATAACATTTGAGCGACCGTACTAGAACCACGAAATTCGGGAATACCTAACACCTTCTCCCGGGTTAATAGAATTTCTTACCCAGATTTCTAGTTCGCGGACTATTAAACAGAGTCATTCTTTTCCTCAATTCGGAATTTGAAATCGGTGACTTGGGATACCATAAATCTCCTAAGTGGAGACTCTGATTTCTTAATAAATAATCCTATTTCGATTGTCCTTTAATTGAAAAAACTCCCTTTACTATGCCCCTCCCCGTAGTGTAGTGGAAAAGGAAGCGTGACAGCTCTGGCGACTCTGCTGGGGACAAGAAACCAGAACTTTTGGTTCAGGGTTCAGAATTTGAGCTTAGATATATTGTTGTATTTGGCTTTATCTTTTATCTGATTTTATTACATGTTTGGACCTATTGTGCAAAATATTACTTTTTACCGCTTTGATATTATTTGAACTGTATATATATAACTACTACGAAACCCTTCTCTTCTCATCTCCGGGGATGTGCTCGCTGGCCGAGACTCCCTATTCTGTTAGTGTCATACCTTGAAATAAGAAAGAGTCTCGAACAAGTTACTAAGCTGGATGGCCTTTTGGTTCCCGGTACGTAGCCCCCTCCTCGACTCAAGTTGTCCGCTTGGGTACATAGTCTAGAACATATACCCACGTTTTGAACCTAGAATAACTCAGCCTCATGCCGGATCCCTAGTAGGAACGCTTATATGCATCATGTGCATTTTGACTTAGGGGACTCAATACAGGGGTTGGGTCCGTCTAGGACAGGTGTACCCGGAATAATGGACCATCCTGATGCATCCTACTTGTGCATTTATTTGTTTTGGATTTGCATGCTGACCGGTTTTTAAAGGAAAGAAATAGCAGTAAGAGGGTGAAGAGAGCTAATCTCCTATTTTGGAAAAAACCAAGGTCCAAATAGTTTCAATAGTGTCGAAACTCTGCCGAATTTTTGAGAAAAATTTAAAAAAAAAGAAGAAAAAGGGAAAGAAACATTTGTTTTCAAAAAATAGTTTGTTCTATTTTCCAATGAAAAAAAGGAGAAAAAAGAGTATTCTTTTCAAAAAAATAATTTATTTATTTGCCTGTGAAAAAAAAATGTGTCTGTTTTCAAAATATTTGGTTTTGTTTTCTATATCTGCCAGAACTACGCACGGTCTGATTCATGTGGGGTCATGATACCTAGGCAATCTCTATAAGATTCGACCACGGCTAAAAAGAGTGTCTATAAAAGAAGAAGAAAAAAAGAAAAAAAAGAAAAAAAAGAAAAAAAAGAAAAAAGAAAAAAAAAACAGCCTAATAAAGGGGGATATAAAGGGAAATGGAGCAAAGAAAAGCCGGTCTCAACTCCAGCCTACCGCAAAACCCCTAGATCGGGTTTCCGGCCCAATCAAGCCTTTAGGGATGAGCGGTTGTGGAAGAAGAAAGCGTACACTCCATTAAAAGGGTCATACACCAATCTGTTCCAGAGGCTAAGGATTTCGGGCATGTTGAAGCCTATCCAGATAAAAATACCAAACCCTCTTCCAAAGAAGTTTGACTTTTTCCAAAGGTGCGCATATTGCTCGAATGCCCCGGGACATGACATAGAGAAGTGTTAGAATCTGAAGAATGTGATTCAGAAGCTTATTAATGCAGGCGACACTGTCGCGGCAAATCCAGATGCGGCAGACGCCAGCCAAAGTCCATCGCCTGTGCAAAATGAGACGCACATGTTGGGTAGGATTTATTTGGAAAGGGAATTTGTTAAGAACAATGTGATGGAGACTTGCGAAGGTCCCAATACTCTTGATGCGAAAGTCAGTGGCTAAGATGGTGAGCTAGTCGACTGGAAAGATGCTCTTTTCTTGGCTAGCAAGAGAGGAGTCTTGGTGGTTTATTTTGTGGTCGTTTCTGTTGTCTGGGTTATTTTTAGGGTTGTAATCCGGATATTGTCTTGTGGTCAAACCCTCTTATCCTTTCATTTTGTCTAGTTCCTTTGGTCGTAGTATCTCATAGTGTTGTCTAGGTTTGTTCTAAGGGTTGTAACCCCAGTTTAGTTTGCATGTCTTGTTGTTCGAACTATTTCATCGTCTAATGCAATGTCCTATTTTCTGCTATTTCTAGTCATTTTCTTTTGTTTAGTTCTCTCCTCTTTATAGTTCTTTTCTTGTCGACTCTAGTGACATGACATACACGCATAATTCTAGGCCTAATCTTAAAAGTTAATCATGAAGCAATTGGGAGATGATCGCGGCACTTGAGGGAAATAAGAACAGATTTGGACATTTTGAGATTATTTGAAGCTCGAACCCTATGAAACTGGGTTTGATAGACTATAAAGAAACCTTATGTTTCATGCCACATCAGTTTAAAATTAAAGACATGTTAGCCCGAATTGACAAGGGTCGTTCGTGATAATGAGAGGGAGAATGTTGCTCAATGGTGCTTTGCATTTAACAGATGAATAAATCAAATGTGTGGATATAGCTATCAAGTCTAGCACAATCAAAAGATGTCACAAATGTTTGTTTAATCGTGTTGTTTGTGCTTGTCATGTTTTGAAGATTGTAACGACAAAGGTATTTTGTTCTGCTATCTAAACACTTTATCCTTCGTTACCCCTTTGAGCCTTATTTGCTTTCTTTAATACCCCTCTTTCGGAATCAGTAGCAAAGATTTAGAAACACAAGCATGAAAGCTAAGTAAAAAGAGAGAAAATAAAGAAGAAGAAATAAGTAAAAAAAAAGAACGACAAAACAACAAAGAAAAAAAAAAGAGAAAAAGAAAAGAAGAAGAAAAAAAAAAGAAAAAAAAACAAAACACAAAAGAAAAATAATAATAAGTGAAAAGAAAAACTATAACAACAAGGAATTTGGTGTGAACTACGTTTGACCTGATTCCTTTAAGGATACGTAGGCAACCTCACGGCTCGGTCATAGTGAAACAAAAATCAAAAGATCCCCAAGCAAGAAACTAGGGTAGAAGTTGTGGTTGTTGTAAAGAAATCTGGTTCCGAAGGTTGTAATTTTGAACCCATGTTGATTTGTTTTGAGCCTTTAATACCCTTTCTTTCTAACCCTATCCAAAAGCCCATGTTACGGTACAAAGAAAGACCTTCTGATCAGTCTTCAAAAGATGCCAAGTCGAGAAGATAAAGATGATTCATGCCAGGGGCAACACTCCAGTCCAAGAAGAAAAATAATGAAAATGAAAGAGTCTTATTGGTAAAGACCCTCATGGGCACCGTAAGGCGACAAAAGCTGAGAAGAATAAAAGAAAAAAAATGAGAGAGTCTCATTGGTGAAAACCTCCACGGGCACCTTGAGGTGACTATAAGTTGAGAGAAAGACCAAAATGAGAGAGGCTTGATAGTGAAAACCCTTCGGGCACTACAAGTCGAATAAGGATTGAGAATCAGATGGGAAATCACTAGACGGAGATTGTGAAAGATGATTAGCGATGGAGAATCAAAGCCCAGTTTCACGGTTTAAGGGTACCACAAGAGCTGAACATCGGAATTGCTTGACAGAATAAGCCACATGTGCATGTCATGGCCATTAGATTTGGTATCCACGTCTGATAGGTTTCTACTTTATAGTTTTTCTTGTTAGGAATCATCTCTTTCCTTTGTCCTTTACTTTGTTCCTTTTATCTTGTTCACTTCCTCTTCCTGAGTCTATTTGGTCAGAACAAGTGAGAAATGACTTCAAAATTTGCCATCAGCTTACCAATTGCACAAGACGAGATCTGGCTAGTACGTCAAAGTGACATAAGTCAGGAAAGAACAACAAACACACTAAGCTGGTAATAATCAACATGCTTTGGATCCCTGAAAAATACAAAGGTTGGGTCCATATCACTTCACGGAGAATGCAACAGATGGATGGGGTTGGATGAATGGATCAAAGGTATATTCTGTAATAAGATTCACAAAAAGGGTGGACCAGTGACAAGCAAGGTATTTCCGAGCAGAAATCAAAGGTTATAGACCTCAAGGCCAAGGCCAGAGGTTTAAATAAGGAAAGAGCGACATGCGTGCTGAAGTTGGTAACACTCAATATGCTTGGGGATCAGATAAGACACAAAGGTCAGGTAGATGCCGGTTCATGGGCAATGCAACAAATAAAGGATATTGGGTCCGAATGGAGAAAAGGTATTTCAGTGATACAGATGATAGAGAAAGTGGTTAATCAATAAACAGGCAAGGTCTTGAAGTGGAAATCAGTTATCATGGGAGATATATGGGATCCAACAAGAAGACTAGAAGTGGAAAGCAATAGTTGGGAAGTTTGTGAATAAGGAGTAGTCAGAAGGTCGGAAATTCTTGACCAAGTTCAAGACAGTCGGACAAAACAGAGTACGGAAAGGAGCGAAGAAAAAGCCATCCCTAGCAAGAGTATCACAACCAACCACCACATTTTAAACTGATGAGATTTTTTAATTGAAACAGGGGCAGAAATCTCGGTTGTTTCGGAGAAACCCACCGTAAGGAAAGGCAAGCACCAAATAGGTATGACCGTAAATTCTCAGGACCCTCCTGAAAAATGAGATTCAATTTAAAAAGTTAAAATAATCATGAGTACCAAAATTTAACACAAATTCACCCAAAGAAACATCATCTTTTTCCACCTTTCCCCCAAGAAGAAACACCATCTTTTTCAACATTTTTTCCCCCAAGAAGAAATACCATTTTTTTTCACCTTTTTACCCAATTTGAATTAGGAGTTGTCAGGACCCTCCTGTATAATGGGATATAACCTTAAAATTATCTTAAAAAAAAAAGGAAAACAACAACAAAAGATCCAACAGCAGGAGAATGATGTAGTATTGAAACAAGTAATTTACCAAAAGATGTTCAGGACTCACATAAATAATGGGCCATAGCTTTTAAAATTGTTAAAAGTGTTTAGTAACTTGATTTAGATAACACTCACAGATGCACTTAGCCATCAAACTGGGGCAAAAAATTTCTTTTTATTTTTGTTGAAGTCAGGTACCCATCTGAAGAACAGGGAAGACAACACGGGATTAGGAAGAACATTTCAAGTTTTGAAGTCAGGAGCCCGCCCGTATAACAGAGGAAAACATTCAAGTATTGAAGTCAGGAGCCTGCCTATATAATAGAGGAATACATTCAAGTTTTGAAGTCGGGAGCCCGCCCGAATAACCGAGGAATACATTCAAGTTTAGAAGTCGGGAGCCCGCCCGTATAACAGAAGAATACATTCAAGTTTTGAAGTCGGGAGCCCGATGATAACTATGAACTGTGCATGTTTTATACCCATTCTTACCTGAGCTTTGTGCATAAATTTCTCTTGATTAGTCCAGAATTGCTTACAAGTTGCGCTTGATTGCAGGTTTGAGCGACTAGATGATAAATATCACAAATCGGCTCAAAAAGGAGTGAAATCTGCCAAGCGTCAAAAGATGACTGAAAGTGGGAAATAGGTGACCTGCGCAGACCGCACTATTCTGATGTGCGACCGCACATGAAGGTTCAGAAAGCTATCAAGTTAAAGCCCAACCTGTGCGGACCGCACAGATTTGTCACGCGGCCGCGCAGGAAAGTTCAGAGAATCAGCAATTCTGAAGAAGATCCACATGGACCACAGACATTTCTACGCGGTCTGCAATGATGATTGATCAGAGGCTCAAAAGTCAAGGCAAAGTTCCACGCGGCCGCACACCAAATCAGTGCGGTCCGCGTGGGTAAAAGATCAGAGAGTCAAAATGGGACGATCTCTACAGTGCGGCCACGCACCATTTCCACGCTGTCCGTATGACTCAACCTATGCGTCCGCATGACATTTTTACGCGGTCCGCATCCTCAAGTCCAGAAGCTAGATATGAAGACCAGTTACCCTACGTGGCCGCATGACATTTCTATGCGGTCCGCGCCAGACCCTCAGGGGTATTTTTGTCCGGTTTTTTCTGTGTAGTATAAATAGAACATTTTACTCTTTTAGGTCAAGTTTTGGTAATCTATCTGAGCAACTGAGCACGAGATACTTTGTATTAGCCTACTTTAGGCAATTTTCTCTTGCAATTAACGTGGATTCAAGTAGATTAATCTTGTAGTTAATGATTATGTTAATTTCTTCTAGTATTTCTTCTATTTCTACTTCTTCCATGTCTAGCTAAACCCATTAGCTAGGGTTGTGGCTCAACCCTAGTGTGAGTAATTAATGGGTGATTTTGCTTAATGCTTGGATGATGTTGGGTGTTTGGTGTTTGGGTTGATTGTATGTTTTCACTTGGATTTGGTGGTTGCAAA
>MU674998.1:0-14497 GCA_026770625.1 Nicotiana glauca
GAGGGCGGATGAACCCAAAATATCCTATTCGAGGGCGGATGAACCCAAAATATATCCTATTTGAGGGCGGATAGATCCGAAATATCCTATTCGAGGGCGGATAGACCCGAAATATCCTATTCGAGGGCGGATGAACCCAAAATATCCTATTTGAGGGCGGATGAACCCAAAATATCCTATTCGAGGGCGGATGAACCCAAAATATCCTATTTGAGGGCGGATGAACCCAAAATATCCTATTTGAGGGGGAATAGACTCATCACATCCTATTTGAGGGCGGATGAACCCAAAATATCCTATTTGAGGGCGGATAGACCCATCACATCCTATTTGAGGGCGGATAGACCCATCATATCCTATTTGAGGGCGGATAGACCCATCACATCCTATTTGAGGGCGGATAGACCAATCATATCCTATTTGAGGGCGGATAGACCCATCACATCCTATTTGAGGGCGGATAGACCCATCATATCCTATTTGAGGGCGGATAGACCCATCANTCCTATTTGAGGGCGGATAAACCCATCACATCCTATTTGAGGGCGAATAGACCCATCATATCCTATTTGAGGGCGGATAGACCCATCATATCCTATTTGAAGGTGGACAAACCTGACATGTGGTGCTTGATTTGGTAATTACAAAGATTGATGCAGCGCAAAAAGCTTGATATGATGTAGAGATCTTGATATGGACATAGCTTTCGTCCCTATCTTAAATCAAAGAAAATTTCGTCAATTTAAAGTGCGGTGAGTGGTCGTTCCACTCCTGCTGGGGATGGTTTTTTCCTTATAACTTTAATTGATTTCCTCATTTCTCCGAGAAAAATTTCAACAATGGCAAAAAATTTTCTGCCCCAGTTTTGGTGATCTTCCTTGTGGCATGTCTTTTCGCTATCAATAACATTTTCTTTCCCTGCTTCAAATTAAAGAAATTTTTGTTACTTTAAAACGTGGTGAGTGGTTGTGCCACTCCTGCTGGGGATGGTTTCTCCCTTTCTCCTTTCCCTGCTTTGCGTTCCCAAAATTTGGTGGGGAATGATGTTATTTGTTGGGGATGATATTCCTGTTGGGGATAGTTTTTCCTTTTCTTGCTTCCCCGCCCTGTGTTGTCCGACCCTCTTGGGACTTGGTCAAAAATCTGTCGGGGATGCTCTTTCTTCCCAATGATCTTTATTCACAAATTTCATCAACTGTTGTTTTTCTGCTTTTCTCCACGCTTTCCCTGAAATTCTAAACCAATTCATCATTTGGTCTTGGAACAAACATTTTTTCGCTTTATTGCCTTATCTTTGGCCTGTCCTGTTCATATTTTGCTTTGCACTGTTTTGGCAACTGGTAGTAAGCTCTAAAAAATCTTTCTCAAAATAAATTTTGGAAAAAAAAGAAATCTTTTAAAGAAAGAAATGAAAAGTGATGGCTTCAAAAGATAGAAAAAGAAAAAGTCTTTCTGAACAAATGATGGGGAGAAGAAAAGGAAAAGAACTTATCTGAATGGTATAACCGATCCTAATGATTATGTCGTGCATTCCGGATCTAACCAACCCAGTCTATTTATCAATCCATCTTTCTGACGGCCTCATTTTGCTGGGGATAAGCAGGCACCCAATTCTTTGCCGAATGCGGATCCTTTCCGCCAATCTTATCTTATTTGCCCTTTTTATATCCTTGTCGCCTCATAGTGCCCTTGGGGTTTTCACTAATGAGACTCTCTCATTTCTCTCAACTCCCGTCGCCTTATGGTGCCTGTGAAGGTTTTTACCATAAAACTCTCTCAATTTGTTTCTCTCAGCTTTCGTCGCCTTAGGGTACATGTGAAGGTTTTCACCGATAAGACTCTCTCATTTTATTTTTCTTTCTCAGCTAGGTATTGGAGTGTTACCGATAAAATTCTCTCTGCTGGGGATTCTTTTGGCTATCAATTCACTCAACTCGTGATCATCATTCAGTCGGGGATCAATGTGTTATTCTCGGCTTTCATTTGCCTGACTTGGCACCTCTCGGATACTGATCGAGAAGTCTTTTTTGGACATCCAATATGGGTTTTTGTGTGGGGTTAAAAGAAAAGGATATCAAAAGATTCGAAATAACTTAAATGGGTAAAACATTACAACTCTTGGAATCAAACTTTTTTCCAAAAATTTAAACATAACATATGGCCCAGTTTTCTTGCTTGGGGGATTTTTTTTTTATTTTTTTTATTACACTTTGACCGAGCCGTGAGGCACCTACGTATCCTCTTTGAGGAATCAGGTCGAACGTAGTTCACTCGATTCCTTTGTTTTTCTTGTGACATTTCTTTTTGTTTTTGTTATTATTTTTTCTTTCTTCTCTTTTCTTTTCTTCTTTTCTTCTCTTTTTTTTTTCATTTTCATCAGTGATTCCAAGAGAGGGGTAGGAAAAAAAATAAGGCTAAAAGGGGGGAAACAAAGTTTTAAAGTGTTTGGATAGAAGAAAGAATTGCCTTCATCATTTGATTCTCCAATAAATGCCAAGTACAAACAAACAAACAAACAACAATTACAATCAAAGAATTTACACATAATATCTCTTGACTGCGTCAGAATTGATAGCCATGTCGATGCATCTTCCCTCGACATCTGTCAGACATAAAGCGTCATTGGATAGCACTCTGGTCACAATGAACGGTCCTTGCCAGTTTGGGGCGAACTTGCCCTTCGCTTCAGCCTGATGTGGCAGGATTCGTTTCAACACCTGTTGTCCCACTTCAAATTTCCTGGGATGCACCTTCTTGTTGTATGCTCTTGCCATTCTCTTTTGATGCAATTGGCCATGATATACTACTGCCAATCTCTTTTCATCAATTAAGCTCAACTGCTCCAATCAGGCTTTGACCCATTCATCATCATCAATCCCGGCCTCCGCGACTATCCGAAGGGATGGAATTTCAACTTCTACCGGTATCACTGCTTCAGTTTCATATACCAACAAATAAGGAGTTGCACCTACTGAAGTATGAACAATAGTGCGATAACCCAACAATGCAAATGGTAACATTTTATGCCATTGTCTAGACCCTTCTACCATTTTCCTCAATATCTTCTTTATATTCTTGTTGGCTGCCTCAACTGCTCCATTCGCCTTAGGACGATACGATGTGGAGTTACGGTGTGTAATCTTGAACTGCTGACATACTTCTTTCATCAAACTATTGTTAAGATTAGCACCATTATCCGTGATGATCACCTTTGGGAATCCCAAATCTACAGATGATATGGGAATGAACAAAATCCACCACTGCTTTCTTGGTTACCGACTTGAAAGTTTTAGCTTCAACCTATTTGGTAAAATAATCAATGGCTACCAGAATGAACCTATGACCGTTGGAAGCTGCCGGCTCGATAGGTCCAATGACACCCATTCCCCATGCAACAAAGGGCCATGGTGCTGATATCGTGTGTAATTCTGTTGGTGGAGAATGAATCAGATCTCCGTGTATCTGACACTGATGGCATTTTCGCACAAAATTGATACAATCACGCTCCATAGTGAGCCAATAATATCCTGCTCAAAGAATCTTCTTCGCCAATACAAATCCGCTCATATGTGGCCCACAAACTCCAGAATGTACCTCTGCCATAACTGTCGTGGCTTGACTAGCATCTATACATCTCAGCAACCCCAAGTCCGGTGTTCTTTTGTACAACACTCCTCCACTGAGGAAAAATCCATTGGCCAATCGCCAAATGGCTCTCTTTTGATCTCCGGTGGCCTGCTCCGGGTATATCCCCATCCTGAGGTATTCCTTGACATCATAGAACTATGGCTCGCAGTCCATTTCTTCCTTTATCATGTTATAATAAGCGTGTTGATCACAAACCTAAATATGCAACGGGTCTACATGGATTTTGTCTGGGTGGTGCAACATCGATGTTAAGGTGGCCAAAGCATCGACAACCTCATTATGAACTCTTGGGATGTGTCTGAACTCCACTGATCGAAATCGCTTGCTCAGATCATGTAAACATTATCGATATGGTATAAGCTTCAAATCCTGTGTTTCCCATTCACCCTGAATCTGATGCACCAGGAGGTCCGAGTCTCCCAAGATCAAGATGTCCTGGACATCCATGTCTGCAGCTAACCGTAAACCCAAAATGCATGCCTCATATTCAGCCATGTTGTTGGTACAATGGAAATGTAGCTGAGCCGTAACAGGATAATGATGACCTGTTTCAGAAATAAGTGTCGCTCCTATTCCAACTCCCTTCGCATTTGCAGCTCCATCAAAGAAAAGTTTCCATCCTGGTTCCTCAATCAACTCCAGCTCTTCAACATGCACCACTTCTTCATCAGGAAAATACGTCCTTAATGGCTCGTATTCTTCATCAACCAGATTTTCAGCCAAGTGATCGGCCAATGCTTGGGCTTTCATGACCGTCCTCATCACATAGACGATGTCGAATTCCGTGAGCAATATTTGCCATTTCGCTAATCTCCCTGTGGGCATAGGCTTTTGGAAAATATACTTCAATGGGTCCATACGAGATATGAGGTAAGTAGTATAAGATGACAAATAATGCTTCAATTTCTGTGCCACCCAAGTCAGGGCGCAACATGTCTTCTCAAGTTGAGTGTACTTAACCTTATAAATCGTAAACTTCTTGCTGAGGTAATAGATGGCCTGCTCCTTTCTTCCTGTGATGTCGTGTTGCCCCAGTACACAACCAAACGAATTCTCCAGGACCGTCAGGTAGAGAATCAATGGTCTCCCTGGTTCGGGTGGAACTAACACAAGTGGATTTGATAAATACCCTTTGATCTGGTCAAATTCTTCCTGGCACTCCTTGATCCATTCTACCGTGGCATCTTTCTTCAGTAGCCGAAAAAATGGGTTCACAAGTCGCCGTGAGTTGAGCGATAAACCTGCTGATATAATTCAACCTTCCTAACAGACTCATTACTTCTGTTTTATTCTTCGGCGGCGGCAATTCTTGGATGGATTTGATCTTTGACGGGTCCAACTCAATGCCTCGCTGACTGACGATGAATCCCAGCAGCTTTCCCGATGGAACACCAAATGCACATTTGGCCAGGTTGAGCTTAATGTCGTACCTTCGAAGTATTTGGAAAAACTTCCTTAGGTCTGCTACGTGGTCTTCCTGACGCTTTGATTTTATGATCACATCATCTACGTACACCTCAATTTCTTTGTGTATCATGTCATGAAACACAATAGTCATTGCTCTCATGTACGTTGCTCCAGCGTTCTTCAAGCCGAACGGCATTACCCGATAGCAATAAGTCCCCCACGGTGTAATGAAAGCTGTCTTCTCTGCATCTTTCTCGTCCATCAAAATTTGATGTTACCCAGCATAGCAATCCACAAAAGACCCGATCTCACGCTTGGCGCAATTATCGATCAAGATATGGATATTGGGTAACGGGAAGTTATCCTTTGGGCTCGCTTTGTTCAGATTGCGGTAGTCAACACATACCCAAATTTTTCCATCTTTCTTTGGCACCGGCACTACATTAGCCAACCAATCAGGATATCGAGTGACACGAATAACCTTTGCATCCAGCTGTTTAGTTATTTCCTCCTTAATCTTCACACTCATGTCGGTTTTGAACTTCCTCAATTTTTACTTGACGGGAGGGCATACCGGGTCAGTGGGTAATTTGTGAACCACTAGATCAGTGCTTAAACTCGGCATGTCATCATACGACCATGCAAAAACATCTTTGAATTCAATAAGTGCTTTGATTGCTCTTCTCTTATGTTTGGCTCAATGTGGATGCTTATCTTAGTTTCCCTGATGTCATTCGCATCCCCTAGATTGACGTCTTCAGTGTCATTCAAATTGGGCTTGGGTTTCTCTTCGAACTGGTTTAATTCTCTGTTTGTCTCTTCAAAGGCTTCGTCCTCATCGTATTCCGATTCATCGTCATAATCTACCTCTTGTACAATTAGTTCGGAATCAGATTGATTTTTTAGACTAGGTTGAAGATCCGTTGTGCATGTCATGTCATTAGAACCAGTATAAAGAGAACTGTTCAGAAAGAGAAAAGAAGAACACAAAATTAAACAAAATAAGAGGAGAAAACTTTCACTTTATTAAAATGCGGGATAACAGGGCTTCACACTTTTGTAGAATATAAAAATAAAATAGAAAACTGGATTACAACCCTGGAATAATCCAAAAGACAAGAAAGAAAAATCAGAGCCCACTACCAAGACTCCCTCCGGGTAGGAAGGGGAGTAGCTGTCCAATTGTTGATATTTGCCCTAGGCCCCACAAACTGTATATATGCCCTACTGGACCCTTCTCCAGCTTCTATCACGTTGACGTCGGCGAACAGTCTTTCAAAACCCTGATCCAGATCTCCATCTGACCTAATCAATGGTCCGAGAACCTAAGGGACCGACAACCTTCTGCTACCTGTTCTGACAAAGGATCGGGAGAGACGCGGAACCGGCTTGGGAAGAACCCAAGCTCTTTTCTTCATCTTTCGAGCCCGTCTTACATCTGCTACTGTAGGTTTGAATCCCAGCCCAAAAGTATCCAGATTCTTGGGCAAAGAAACTGGCTGGACAATACCCTGTAGTTCAACCCCCAAACCTTTTCCTGGCACAAACCCGCTGTTTAACATTTCCGAGGCTATCATGAAGGTCGCAGATGCGATTCTGGGAAGTGGAAGGTCTTCGCCTTTAGAAATTTTATCCACCGAGACAGCATCAAAAACCTGGTAAACCCATGGGCCTTTGTCGTCATCAATTTCTATGAATGGCACAATGGCATCTCCCATAGTGCCTGTACCGTCATCCCCATGCATCACTATCTATTGCATGTGCCACTCAAATTTCACCATCTGGTGTAATGTAGAAGGCACTGCTTTGGCGGCATGGATCCAGGGTCGGCCCAACAGAAGATTGTATGATACTGCCACGTCTATCACTTGGAATTCCATGGTGAATTCCACTGGACCAATGGTCAATTCCAGTATGATATCACCCACTGTATCAGTACCACCCCCATCAAAACCTCGGACGCAGACGTTGTTCCTGTGAATCCGGTCTTGATCAACCTTCAGCTTGTTCAGAGTAGTCAAAGTACAGATGTTGGCACTTGACCCATTATCAATCAATACTCGGGTGACCACCGAGTCTTCGCATTTTACGGTCAAATAGAGCGCTTTGTTGTGTTTTGTACCCTCTACCGACAATTCATCATCAGAAAACGTCACTCGGTTTACCTCGAAGATTTTGTGCACTATCCTCTCCAAGTAGTTTACAGAGATTTTATCCGAAACATGGGCCTCGTTCAGGATTTTCATCAGTGCCTGGCAATGGTCGCTGGAATGGATCAACAAGGATAGCAACGAAATATGTGCCGGGGTCTTTCTTAGCTGCTCCACAATGGAGTAGTCTTGGGCCTTCATTTTCTTCAAAAACTCCTCCGCCTCTTCCTCCATCACGGGTTTCTTTATCACCGCTGGGCTGGACCTTCTTAACTCTATGGGAGCAAAACACCTTCCCGAACGAGTTAACCCCTAGGCCTTGCATATTTCTTCCACAACCTCCTTCCCCTTGTACAGTACCATCGCTTTGTTGTAGCTCCACGACACGGCTTTCTCATTGATTATCGACATCTGCATTACTGGCCTGATAACAACTGGCCCTATGCCTGCTGGCTTGCTTGGTACCCCTTGCACCGTTACTTTGACTGGCTCTGGATTCTTTGCAACAACAGACGATCTCTTCCCCATTACCACCACTGGCTTGACGTCTACCTTTTCCAACTGTACCACCTCTTCTCCACCGGTCGATTTTTCCTTTGGACTGGCACAGATCATCATCACTGTTTGTGAGGGTTTCTTTAGCTCCCCTCCTTCATGCACAAGTTCGATCATGTGGGTTTCATGATGTGCTGGCAATGGGTTTTGATTGATGTTGGGTGCCTCTGGTGTCTGAACCTCAATCTTATTGGTATCAATAAGATCCTGCACTGCATGTTTCAACTTCCAGCACTTCTCGGTATCATGTCCAGGAGCCCCCGAACAATATTCACAGCTTATCGAGAGGTCCATATCTTTGGGAAGGGGATTTGTCAATCTGGGCTCAACACGACTCAACAAGCCTAACTGCCTTAATTTATGGAACAGAGCAGTATAGGTTTCTCCCAACTCAGTGAATGTTCTCGGTCTCTGCACCTTTTCATTTCTGAAAGCCTGATTCCCGCGGAAACCTGGCCCTGAAGGGTTCCTGTAGGCCCTTGGTGGTGGATAGGTGTTCTGTGGAGGTGGATAGGTATTTTGGGGAGCCGGCGCGTGCCATTGCGAGCGAGCCGGAGGCTGGATATATGTCTGGGCCTGATGTACGGAGAAATGTGGTTCTTGTGGTGGGTAGTAGGGCTGTGGAGGGTAATTTGGAGTGTGTGGGTAGTTTGGGTGATGGGGTATGGATTGGTAGTGAGGGGAAGGACCTCTCGATCTGGACCAATTACCTGCCTCTACCGTTGCGACCTCTTCTCTTTTCTTCTTCCCGAGCGCACCTCCCGTGCCGCTCTGAATGGCCTGAGTTGTTGCTTTAATCGTCGAATAGCTCAGGATTTTGTTGGACTTAAGTCCTTCTTCGATCATACCGCCCATTTTCACCACCTCGTTGAAAGATTTGCCAACTGACGTCACCAAGTGACCAAAGTAAGTTGGCTCTAGAGTCTGCAGAAAGTAGTCCACTATTTCCTCCTCTCTCATCGGAGGATCAACTCTTGCTGCCTGTTCTCTCCACCGGATCCCAAATTCCCGGAAGCTTTCCCCGAGCTTCTTCTCAAGTTTCAACAATGTGAGACGGCCGGGGACGATCTCGAGGTTGTACTGGAAGTGACCTGCAAATGCTTGTGCTAGATCGTCCCAGGTGTACCACCTGCTAGGATCCTGTCTTGTGTACCATTCCAGTGCAGACCCACTTAGACTTTGACCGAAGTAAGCTATCAGCAGCTCATCTTTACCACCTGCTCCTCTCATCTTGCTGCAAAAACCTCGCAGATGTGCCATTGGATCACCGTGCCCCTCGTATAGATCAAACTTTGGCATCTTGAACCCTGCCGGTAATTGAACATCAGGGAAAGGACATAGATCTTTGTAAGCTACACTGACCTGATTGCCTAACCCATGTATATTCCTGAAGGACTGCTCCAGGCTTTTAAATTTTCGAAGCACTTCGTCCTGCTCCGGGCCCTTAGCCGACTTTTCAGTCTCTACCGGGATTTCGAAGTGAGGATTATAAGTATATGGCTCGGGTGCTTTGAGGGTAGGTTCATGGGGTAATATTGGTTATCGTGAGCCTAAAACAATGACTCATTGGGTGATCTTTGTAATGTGGCTGGTGGGGGTGCCACGAAAACAGGAACATTTGGTGGGGGAAGGTTCTGATTGAGTGGTGGAGCTTGGGGATCATAGGGATTTCTTCCCTGATAGTAGTGGTGACTTGGGAAGCTTGTAGAAGGGCCGGAGGAAGGGTATTCCGGCGTGTCCTGGTGGGAGAGTAGGAGTAACGGGTGGTTCGGGCCCCTTTTGTACCCTAGCCAAGGCTAGCTGCATTTCGTTCATCTCCAGTCTCATTTTTCCATTTTTTTCCATTGCCTCCTTCAGCATCTGATTTTCCGTCTTTTCCTCCTCAACACTATTCTCTGAGCTAGTCATGCTTTTCGGTATGGGCCCTTTAGATCTTGTTTGATAATGGTATGGTGCCAGTACATTCTAAGCTAATTGTTCGAAACTGGATAAACAACAAACTTGTCAGCGTTAGAGTTTTAACACATATCGCAATTGCACGTTGGGGGATGCAATGTTCCTATGTAGTTCAACCATTTCTACCATGTCTTTGCTCTGACCACATGCATCATCCCGGCTTATTTTATTTGTGTCTCTTTCAAGTGTTTCTGGAACCTTCCATTATTTCTCTTTCTCTCTTCTTTTTTTTTCTTTTATTCACTTTCTCTTTTTCTTTTTTTTAACGGTGGTCGAATTTTATGTGGATTGCCTACGTATCATGTCCCCGCATGAATCAGACCGTACGTAGTTCTGCCACAAGTGTAAAAAAATAAAGACACCATTTTTTTGGATTTTCCAATTTTCATTATCAAAACATTCTGTTTACAAGACTAAACATTTTTTAAATGAAAACTTGAAAAAGACTACAGACTTTGATGCGAAAAGGAAAATACAAACTTCAACGGATAACAGACTCTAAAAATAAAGAAAATGCGGACTCAACTATGTATGCTTCAGAGCTTTCAATTTTTGTGCCCGCGGGGCATTCTTCGGCCTTGCAGCGGGCTTTGGTGCGAGACCCCTTTGCAGACCCTTCAATTCTTCCATGATCTAGTGGACATAACCCATGACTGAAGCAAAAAGAGTAGTACGGGGCATTTCCTCACATGCTAGGCACCTCATGGTGATGTAGTGCCCGATCTCTTCGATCCTTCCCCTGATCTTGTCCCTTTCCATCAGCAGTTGCTCTATTCGTTGGTTCCTTACTCCCAGCACTTGAGCGTTGTTAGCGAGTTGGTCCTGGAACTTATCCATCTGTTTTTCCATTCGTACCATCAAGTCATAGCAGCGTTTCCTATCTGCTCTGGCATCTCGGGCTTGTTTAAGGACCCGCTCTTTGAGAGTGGAATTTGTTTCTCTCAGTGTAGCAATGGTCCCTTCATAATCCCTCCTCACTTGGTAGGTGCTTTGTTCGCGCTACTGTACCTTTTGTCCATCTGGATCGAATTCTTGCTATGCTAGCTTCTGCCTTGTCCAAACCCTCTCGGCTTTCAATGACCTTCTTGTTCAACCCGTCTATCAGCCTTTTGTCATACCGACTTCTCTGTTGTTTGTCAGCCTCCATTCTAATCTGTCGGATTTTAGCCTTAAGAACATCATTTTCCTGGGCTAATTTCTTCTTTTACCCTTCATCGGCTGCAGCTTGCAAACTACTTTCATACCGGAGATCCTGAACCTGCTTTTCCAATGCCCCTATGCGGGCCCTGTATTCATGTTCTTTGTCCAACCGAGCCCACGGTTCTTTAGATGCCTTAATGAACTCTTGAATGTGAGGTTTTTTGGTTGGTTGCTCTGGCTCGTCTCTTACAATGCCTTTCTTCCTGTACCAGGCAATATAAGCAGGTGAGACTTCGCCTCTGGATAAGTCGTGCACTTGAGTGTTTACCGTCAAATACTGGCATTCATTCCATATAGAACGAACGATTTCTTCATGAAATTGGCCGTCGGTGCTAACCTCGATTGCATAAACACTAAGATCTTTATCTGGGTATACCACCTGACACCTCCCTAACTGTCTTATCACCCGGTAGGGCGCATAAGGCTGAATGCCTCGGAGTCCCATTAAGAGGAAGTAAGGACCCGTGACGGGCATGTACACAATTTCTTCAATAGGAAGCCAACCCAATGTCCATCCTATTTGTACCGCGGTGACGGCACGGAGATAGGATACCCAGTCTTCAAATCCTTCCGGCGATCTGAGCCCCGAAACCCTCTTGTTATATTCGTCAATGCAGCTTTAATCTGTCGATCTATAGCTCATGTACTGAGGATGATGACACAAGTGCTCGATCATCCACATCTGCAATAACAAATTGCACCTCTCGAAGAAATTTGCCCCGGCTTTACAAGCTGTGAGAGCTCGGTACATCTCGGATAATATCATAGGGGCAAGTGTGCTTTTGTTGTTGGTAACCAGGACTTTGACGACACCAGCTACCTTTAAATCAATATTTCTGTCATTCCGGGGAAACACCACAACGCCCAAGAATGCCACCATGAAGGCAAACCGTCTATGTTCATCCCATTTTGTTCGATTCCCTCGGCTGCAAACCCCGCTTTCTAGGTTGTCGAATCCTCCTATATGCCCATATTTCTGGTATATGAACTGTAGAGTAGAAAAATCCCTATCCAATTCAGAGTACGGGACTCCCTTGCTTATCTTTAGCAGATCCATGAACTTGTGTGAATTGACGACTCTTGGAGCAATCAGATATCTGTGCCTTAGCCCCTCAGTAATATCCATGTATCCTGCTACCTCTTCTAAGGTCGGGGTGAGCTCAAAATTTGAGAAGTGGAATACATTGTGGGCCGGGTCCCAAAACGTAACCAAAGCCTTTATGATGTTACATCTGGGTCTGATGTTTAACAAACTGGTGAGACCTCCCAAATGTAGTTTGATCTTATCTTGCTCTGACTTTTCCAAATCTTCCCACCATAAGCGTAACTCCAAAAGGATCTTACTCTTAACTTTTATCGGCAAGCTTGGACCCGTGCTCATTCTGCACATTTATTGAGGTGATTTAAGCAAAAAAAATCAAACTTTATTTGACTCAAAACAGACCTAACTATTTTTCTTCAAATTCAAAATGAAAGACTTGGTTTTTCGAACGCGGCCTTTCAGCGCCTCAGGGGCGAAGAGTCTAAAGTTGTGCGGGTCAGCCGGCACAAATCTAAAAATGACCCAAAGATGGCTGTTTATGCAAAGTCAGCCTTTCGGCGTCCCTTTCAGGAACATTCGGCTATTTTTGACAGAAACATCGTCACCTGATTTATTTAAAACTCTTTTTCTTATTTTTTCGAAATAGCAATCCGACATTGCGAACATGGCCTTTTAGAGCCTCGGGGACGAGAATTTAAGGTTGTGTGGGCTAATTGGTCAGAAATTCAAAAATGACCAAAAGTGGCCGTTTATGCAAAGTCAGTCCTCCGGCGTCCCTTTCGGGAACATTCGGCTATTTTTGACATAAACGACATCACCCGACTTTGTTTATGAAAATTTTAAAATTTTGACATTTTGGCTATTTTTGTAAAAGGGGAAGTTGGACCCGATGAGGGTTGCCTACGTATCTCACATTCGGTGAGAATCAAACATGCGTAGTTCGGGCAAAGAAAAATAAACTGGACTTAAAAAAGAACAAGACTCCTTTCTTTTAAAAAACACACTTCTTTCTTTCTCCATTTTTTTTCAAAATTTTTGGCAGAGTTTCGACAATACTTGGGCATTGGTTATTTTGAAAATAAGTAGTTATCTCTACACTGATATTTTTCTCTTTTTCGTGATTTTCTAGTATTCCCAATTTTCGTAAGCCGGTCTGCATGCAAGTCTGAACAAATGAATGCATAAATCAAACAAGATGTGGCAGGATGGTCTTTTTACTTCAGGTTGCTTGTCCTAGACGGACCCAACCCCTGTGTTGAGTCCCCTAAGTCAAATGCACATGATGCAAATAAACGTTCCTACTAGGGATCCGACATGAAGTTTTGTTATACTAGGTTTCAAACCTGGATTTTTGTTCTAGACCTGGCTTACCCGAGCGGACAACTCGAGCCGAGGACGAGAACTGCGTGCCGGTAACCAAAAGATCCTTCGATTTTGCAATTCCTCCGAATCCTCGTTCTATATTGGGATATGACATTAACAGAAAGAAGTCACGACCAGCGTACACTTCTCGGAGGTAAGAAGAGAAGGGTTTCGGCACAATTTATATATACAGTTCAAATAATATCAAAGCAGTAAAAGCAATCAATTAGCACAGTAAACACAGATCATGTAACAAAATGAGATAAAGCCAAACATAAAAATTATTCTAAGCTCGAATTCTGAACCCTGAACCAGAGATTCAGGGTTCGATTCCCCAGCAGAGTCGCCAGCACCTCCTTTCTACCTGTGCCCGCAGGGGCACAGATGGAGTTTTTCCAATTAAAGGACAATTGAAACGGGATTTGTTTATTTATTTCAGAGTCGCCACTTGGGAGATTTATGGTATCCCAAGTCACCGATTTAATCATGAATCGAGGAAAAGAATGACTCTGTTTAACAGTCAGCGCACTAGAAATCTGGATAAGGAATTCTGTTAACCCGGGAGAAGGTGTTAGGCATTCCCGAGTTTCGTGGTTCTAGCACGGTCGCTCAACTGTTATATTCGGCTTATTTATCTAATTTTAACAATTATGAACTTATATGCAAATTTTAAATCTTTATCGCTTTTATTATTATTATTTTAACAGAGAACTGTAACGTTGCGAAAACGTATCTCGAACCACGTCACATCAATGTATCCGTGATTATCGACACATTTCGACTTCGTTGAGATTTGGATTTAGGTCACATAAATGTGCACCCGAGTTTAAGAAGGTAAAGTTATTTAAAGTACGCCCCTAAAGAGACTAACGCGTTGTTATTTTTGGGAAAAGGCCGCGGAATTCACTAAGCGGCCGATCCCGGAGTCTATACAATTATTAATCAATTATTGAGGGCCCCGCAGCTTGTGCGTTTTATTTGGCGAGGCTCATCTCGTTTATTCTAAAAGGATAATCCTAAAGTGACTACATTTTTTCTATTTAAGTTCGTCTCTAAAATAAAAGAGAAAAATCCTAGTTAATTACAACTGTAACTTAATTATCGAATTAAGACAAATGCAAGCTGAAAATTGCAATCGAGACAAAAGGAGATTGTTTCGTGCCTTATTCTATAATTG
>MU675002.1:9787-35778 GCA_026770625.1 Nicotiana glauca
TTTCTAAATAACTAATCCCGTTCCGACCGTCCTTTAATTGGAAAAACTCTTTTTATTATACCCTTCACGGGGTGTGGTAAGCCGTAAAAAAGAGGTGTGACAATCCTCGTACAAGAAAATATGAACTTGAAGTTCAAGTGATAATTCATTTCCAAACTATTGTCATGCGCAATTGCTTACCCAAAGTTAAATGTCATATTTCAGCTGTTAATTTTCCAAATAAAATAAAGTTTATGATGGACATAGTCTATGAAACGCATGAAACGTAATAGACTAATATATTCCAAAGATAAACATCCTTGAAGAAGGAGAGGATCAAATGTTCAAGATGGTCATAATAAGGAGGCAAGTCCTTTATAAGAGCACCTGACATAACACTTTATAAGACCTCATGGAAGAGGCTTAGGTACCTGAAAATAATGAGATCTCGATAAGTTATATCTTTATTGACTAATGATGGAACCGATATAAAATGATCGCCGACAATGTTGTTGTTATAATGTGGCGCTCAATACTATTAATATTGACGAGGATCTTGAGCTCAAATCTGTCATGGAATTTGGATAGATAAATGATTGGCCAAATGAAAAATATGCAATGAAAATTGACTTCATCTGAAAAATATGAAGTTGGACGAATAGTTCCAGCAGCTGAAAGTATAAAGGCTATATGGAGATATTGAAATATGATTAGTGTTATATTACAAAAGGAATCCTTGATATAGATTTGTTTATTCTAACAAATATTGCCAAGGTTTTGTTGGTTATACAAATGCAGGGCATAGTTTGTTGTTCAAACAATCTATTTTCATGTGAGGGTAATGCCATATTATTATTCTACAAGGCAATTAATTGTTGATACTTATTCAAGTCATGCCAAGATAAGCAACTGATAAAGCAAGGGTCTCAACACACAACAGACGTGTGACTTGACTTTGAAGAGAAGATTCCAATAATACTGAAGATAATGTTGTTTGCTTATATCAATTGGAAGAAGGATATATTGAAGGCAACAAAATAAAGCATATTTCACCAAAATTCTTTTCAGACATGATCTTCGACAGATTGGTGATACAGATGTTCAACAAATTTATTTGATTGATAATTTGGTGGATTTGTTCAATGAATAATTACCAACCTCAGCATTTGAGAAGCTGGTATACGAGATCAGAATGCGTCATTTCCGAAAAGTAAATTGATGTTTTCATTAGGGGGAGTAAGATACGCGTTGCACTCTTTTTTCCTTAGCTGAGGTTTTACCTCACTGGATTTTCCTAGCAAGGTTTTTAACGAGGCAACAAACAATGCGTATTACAAGATATGTGTACTCTTTTTTCTTCATTAAGATTTTTTCCCACAGGATTTTTTCTTATTAAGGTTTTAACGAGACACATTATCTATAGACATCCAAGGGGGAGTGTTATGAAATATTATATTTTATAGTGGATGTATATAACTCCTAAAGAAGTTACTCCCACTACTCTTCTCCATTATGTAGATAACCCCCACTACTTCTCATCATTATAGTTGTAACTCCCACACCTCCATAACCTCCCTATGATCTTCCTCCATGATCTCAAATGTTTAATGGCATGTTTATGACATTCTTTTGTATATCTCTATGTAATACTATAAATAGAGGATGAGAAGTGATATTGTACACACTTAATACTTAAAAGAAATAAAAAGCTCTTATCTCTTCCTCTCTATATTCTTATCTATTTTCTTATAATTTCATACTGTTATTTTGATTTAGTTTCTCAACAAGTTAGAAGTTTTTTGCTGTTTTGACTATAATTGGCTAGTTCTGTATGAGGATATGTTATCTTGTCTTGTCCCTAGACGAAATTTAGAGGAGTCGTCCCTAACTTTATACTTTAAAGAGGATTTCAAAGAATAATTCAAATCAACTATGGATTAGTTATCAAATTAAATCAACATTAAATAAAACTATTTGTAGCATTAGTGGGACTTCTATTCTTACTTATAGACAAGAAAATACATTTCAAAAAGGAGAGAATTGATCAAACTTCAAGGTGAGTTCTAGTTACCTTTCTAAAGTACTTCTCAAAAAATTGATCAACGCATATAACTACAAATTTAAAGTAGTTTTCTGAAACTCATTTTTGACAAGGAGTACTTTTTAAATAAATAATTTTTATTAGGGAAAATAGTTAGCCAAATCGGTTATTTTACTAGGAAAATGACACTGTATAGCCGCTCTAAAAAAATAAAAAAATAAAAAAATAATATATATATATATATATATATATATATATATATATATATATATATATATATATATATATATATATATATATATATATATATATATGCTGTATGCTGTATGTTATATATATAATTATATAAATTTTATATGTTTTTTGCCTACCAAATAGTTTCCGATGTTGGCTAAAAACGCAAAAAGCCCTTTTTACTACAAAATTGGCGGCTTGAAGGAGTAGTTGAAGAATAATGCTTCTTTTTCATGTCAATTCAGCGTCTAAATTAAAATAAAATAAAAAAGTCTTCTTCAAAGATATGGCAATTAGTTTAATAAGATTCACTTAATTAAATTTAGTATCTCATACCCTTATCGTAAATAATTATAAAATATTTAATTTTTAATCCCCAATCACGATTAGGAAAGAAAAACATTATCTTAATTCCTAATTTTATTAAAGAATTTAAGGTACTATTCTAATTCGTTATCACTAAAAATTGTTAATTATGCTTAGTGAACATTTCTGACAACGGTTATAGTAGCACCAAAGGTACTGTATATCTCTACCTATACTTTATTGTGTGGCGCATGTCAAAGTTGTCAAATATCCCACATCGATGGTTGACACTTTTTGTTTGGGAATTTCTCCCTATTAAAGGAGGACTAATGTTTAGGATTTAAACATACCTCTCATTTGCCTTCTCATCTTCTTAAGGCATTTGTATCTTCTCTCTTTAGTATTATTTCACTTGTATTTTTGGAGTAGAATAAAATATTGGTTGTGTCCGAGGAAGTAGGCAAAATTGACTGAACCTCGTAAATTCTGGTGCTCCTTTTATTGTTGTCTTATTGTCTTATTTATTATTTAGTGGCTGCCATAATTTTTGGTATACTAGTTGTGAATCATTCACACTATATATATTTGACTTCCGCAACAATTGGTATCAGAGCTAAGGTACTATCTAAGTATGCTCTTTGGTTGCAGCATAGTCTGATCTTCCACATCAGAAAAGATTTATCTTGGTAATTGAGTCAAGGTTCTGTCAGAGTATGCTCTTTGGTTGCTGCTTAGTCTGATCTATCACATCAGAGAAGAAATAATCTTGATTTGTGTAGTCAGCTATTAAATAATATTTGTGTCAAATATGGGAGACAATAAATAAGAAGAATCTACATCAAGTGTCAGCAATGCGTCATCATTGGCATCTTCGCTTATGACAAGAATTGTGTCAAATGCGAAATTTACAGTAGAAATTTTTGCGGGTCAGGACATTTTGGGATGTGGCAACGTGAGGTTCTAGATGTCCTTTTTCAACAAGGGCTAAGATCTTGCCATTGAATAAAAGAAATCAGATGTAATTGGAGAAGAAGATTGGAAAATTCTCAATCGTGTTGCTTGCGGTACCATTTGATCCTACCTTGCTAGAGAGCAGAAATATCCATACACAAAGGAAACTTCGGCAAGTAAATTATGAAAAATACTGGAGGATAAATTTTTGAAGAAAAATAGTCAAAATAAATTGTACATGAAGAAGAGACTGTTTCGCATCACCTATGTTCCTGGTACCACAATGAATGAACATATTACCAGTTTCAATAAATTGGTCACAAATTTGCAAAATATGGATGCAACTTTTGATGACGGTGACTTGGCCTTGATGTTGTTGGGATCACTTCCTGATGAGTACGAGCACCTTGAAACTACTCTACTCCATGGAAATGACGAAGTTTCTCTCAGAGAAGTTTGTTCAGCTTTGTATAACTATGAACAAAGAAAGGGATAAAAGCAGAAGGGCTGAGAAGGAGAGGCACTGGTTGTGAGGGGTCATCCTCAAAATCAAACGAGGACAAATAAGGGAATATCCAAGTCAAGATCTAGATCCAGCAAAGATGAATGTGCCTTTTGTCGAGAAAAGGGGCACTAGAAGAAAGACTATCCGAAGTTGAAGAATAAGGCCAAACATAACAATGGAAAGGCCATTATGGATTCAAATGTAGCTGATTGCGATAATTCAGACTTCTCATTAATTACAACAGATTCATCAACATAATCAGACATATAGTTGATGGACTCGGCTTATAGCTATCATATGTGTCCCAACATGGACTGGTTCGTGGATTTTCAAGAAGGAGAATATGAAGTCACCCACACAGCGGATAACAACCCTCTTACCTCATACTGCATTGGTTCAATACGATTAGGGAACCGTGATGGAATGATCAGAATATTAACAGATGTTTGATATGTACCGAGTTTGAAGAAAAATATCATATCTGTAGGAGCCCTAGAATAAAAAAGGTTCAAAATCATTGTAGAAAATGAAATAATGAGGGTATGCTTCGGTGCACTAGTTGTAATGAAGGCTAATCGGAAGAACAATAACATGTATCGCTATCTTGGTAGTACAGTTATTGGGACAGCGACAGTGACGTCCAATGACGACAAAAAGGCAGAAGCAACTAGGATATGGCACATGCGCTTGGGACATGCCGGAGGAAAATTCTTGAAAACTCTATCATATCAAGGATTGTTAAAAGGAGTAAAGGCTTGCAACTTGGAGTTTTGCGAGCATTGTGTCAAAGGGAAATAGACAAGGGTTAAATTTGGTATAGTGATCCATAATACGAAAGGCATTTTGGATTATGTACACACTGATATTGGGGTCCTTCGAAAATACCTTCATTGGGTGGGAAGCACTATTTTGTAACCTTTGTTGATGATTTTTCCCGAAGAGTATGGGTGTATACAATGAAGAGAAAATATGAAGTGTTGGGAATTTTTCTCAAATGGAAGACGATGGTGGAGAATCAAACAGGCAGGATGACATGTCCCGGATTTCCCACCATCGGGGTCGTGATGGCGCCTACTCGTGGTAGCTAGGCAAGCCAACTTATCTATATTTTTATCATTTAAGCAATCATCTTAACAGTCTATAGCATCAATATAAAATATTAATTATAATGAGAATAATAGCGGAAGTCTTTCTGATAAATACAAATCCAAATGTGGAACAGTGATTAAAACGTCTACCCAAGATTTGGTGTTACATTACTCACGAACTACTAAAGATGTACTAAAAACAATGGTATGAAAGAAATATATAAGCTGTCTGTATCGAAAACAATGAGGTAACAGTCTAATAAGAAAAACATAGAGAAGAGACGCCCGGCCTGCGGACGCCTGCAAGGCTACCTCAATCTCGTGAAAATGAAATCCTGCTCTCGTACTAATGCTGTTGTTGTTGCTGCTGCTCCTTAAAACCTGGACCTGTGCAAAAATGCACAGAAGTGTAGCATCAGCACAACCGACCCCATGTGCTGGTAAGTGTCTAGCCTGACCCCGGCGAAGTAGTGACGGGGATAGACTGGACTACACATAAACCTGTGCAGTTATAAATATACGACGGCACATCGAATACAAGGCAATTAACAATATGGGAGGGGGGAAACATGCTATGGGGAGATACAATATCAACAGTAACCCCAAGTAACAAACTAGAGCAGCTTAGACTCACAATGAACAAGGAATCAGTACTCAATACAAACACATGGCATCAATAGCTGCTGCGGCATGCAACCCGCTCCACAAATATCACTGTTGCGACGTGTGACCCGCTCGACAAATATCACTGTTGCGGCGTGTGACCCGCTCCACTAATATCACTGTTGTGGAGTGCAACCCGCTCCACAAATATCACTATTGCAGCGTGCAACCCGCTCCACAAATATCACTATTGCGGTGTGCAACCCGACCCATACCATTTATCAGGTATCTCTGTTGCGGCGTGTAACCTGATCCTCAATATTACTGTTACGGTGCGCAACCCGCTCCTCAATATCATTCAATAGTGTGACTCTTCAAACAACAGTCACAATTAAGAGACATAACAATAAGCAAACATTTGACAAAAATCCCGGCAAGGGAGAGAAACTAACAAGTTCAACCAAACGTCCCGGCAAGGGAATAATAAACACGCTTTCTCTTTTTCTTACTTCTCTTATCTTATAGTTCACTCTACCATTTTGAGCCAACGCTCCAAAGAATCAAGTTATTTCATATACTTTCAATATTCGTATCACAACTCGAGTCAATGCTCCTAGGAATCAAATGATCCTATCACCTTTCACATGTTATTCACAACATATAGAAATTCTCCATAGATATGAAGTTCACAACCAATTCATGATAATCACATTATAAGGACTCACGGTCGTGCTAGACACTAATGTATAGATACTCGTCACCATGCCTATACATCGTACTCGATCACATAGCAATTAGCAACAAGACTCAACTCCTATTCCCTCAAGCTAGGGTTAAACCAAACACTTACCTCAAAGCCTTGAAATCCACTTAATCCTCAACTATCGCTTTACCTCGCGGTTCCACCTCCAATTCGCTCGAATCTAATCACAAATTATTCAATTACTTTAATAAACACTATGTGAATCGATTTGAATGCATAAAAATGATTTTCCCAAGTTTTTCAAAAAATTCCAAAAATGCCCCTGGGCCCACGTGGTCAAAACCCAAGGTTCGGACCAAAACCCGGTTACCCATTCCCCCACGAACTCAAATATGTAATTTGTTTTGAAATCGGACCTCAAATCGAGGTCCAACTCCCCAATTTATAGAAAACCTAAGTTCTACACAAAAACCCCAATTTCACCCATGAAAATCTTTGATTTCAAGTGGAAAACATGTTTAATGATGTTAAAGATTGAAAGAATCGAGTAAAAATCAACTTACAAGTGATTTGGGATGAAGTTTGCTCTTGAAAAATTGCCTATGAGGTTTGGGTTTTGAAAGAATGGTGAAAAGTGATGAAATTTTGACTATGTATAAAAATTGCTGGGCTGCGGATATGGCAATTGCGAACATTAGTTCGCATTTGCGAACAACGTTTTTTCTGGGAATTGTGACATCTGGGATCGCATTTGCGAACCCAGGTCTGGCTGCCTAGGTTCGCATTTGCGAACTATTTCTCGCATTTGCGACCACATCCCTTCATACCAGACTTCTATTTGCGAAGTCTTTATCGTAATTGCGATCCTACCCGGACTTCCCCTTCTTCGCATTTGCGAGAAATTCTTCACAAATGCGAAGATACCAGAACTGAGGAATACCAGCTTTTTCAAATATGAGAAATGCAATCCGATGCCTATCCAAAACTCACCCGAGCCCTCGGGGCTCCAACCCAAACATGCACACAATCTCAAAAATACCCTACGGGCTTGATCGCGCGATCCAATTGCCAAAATAACATCATTTACATAGAATCAAGCCTCAAAACACATGATTTTTCTTTTAAACTTCATGAACTTTCAAACTTGGAACTTATAGTCCAAAACACGTCAAACGACATCCGATTTTGACCAAACTTCATAGAAAGCGCTTAAATAATATATAATACTTGTACCAGGCGTCGGATCCAAAATACGAGCCTGATACCATAGTCTTTTAATAAATTTTTATTTCCATTTTCCTTAATAATTTTAGAAAAACAATTTCACGGAAAAATTCATATCTCGGGCTCTAGACCTCTGAATTCGACTCCGGGCACATGTTCGAGTCCCATATTTTTCTACGGACCTTCCGGGACCGTCCAATCTCGGGTCCGGGTCAGTTTAGCAAAAATGCTGACCAAAGTCAACTATAATCATATTAATATCAAAATTCTTCAAATGTTTCACATAATTCACATATTTCAACATAAAGGCTTTCCGGCTATGCGTCCGGACTGTGCACGCAAATCAAGGCAAGTAAAAATAAGGTTTTCAAGGCCTCGGAAGCACAGAACGAGTGAGGAAACAGGTGATGACCCTTTGGGTTGTCACATCCTCCACCTCTAAAACAATCGTTCGTCCTCGAACGGACAAAAGAAAGAAGTACCTAAGTTAGGAAATAGATATGGATAACGGCTCCACATATCAGACTCGGACTCCCAGGTCGAGGCCTCAAGGGGCTGACCTCTCCACTGAACACGAACAGAGGAAAAACTCCTAGATCTCAACTGACGAACCTGCCGGTCTAGAATAGCTATCGACTCCTCCTCATAAGATAACTCCTTGTCTAATTGGACAGTGCTAAAATCTAACACATGTGTAGGATCGCCGTGATAACTCCGAAGCATAGATACATGAAAAACTGGATGCATGGCTGATAAGCTAGGTGGTAATGCAAGTCTATAAGCCATCTCTCCTACTCGATCAAGAATCTCAAACGGACCAATGTAACTAGAGCTAAGTTTGCCCTTCTTTCCAAACCTCATCACGCCCTTCATAGGCGACACCCGAAGCAATACTCGCTCACCAACCATAAAATCTACATCTCGGACATTACGGTTTGCATAACTCTTCTGCCTAGACTGAGCTGAACGCAGCCTCTCCTGAATGATCTTGACCTTATCTAAGGCCTCCTGAACTAAGTCTGTACCTAATAATCGAGCCTCTCCTGGCTCAAACCATCCGATTGGAGACCGATATTGCCTACCATACAGAGCCTCATATGGAGTCATCTGAATGCTGGACTGGTAGCTGTTGTTGTAGGCGAACTCTGGCAAAGGCAAAAACTGGTCCCACGAGCCTCCAAAATCAACGACACAAGCTCGAAGCATATCTTCCAAAATCTGAATTGCCCGCTCGGACTGACCGTCCGTCTGAGGATGGAACACTGTGCTTAACTGAACCTGGGTGCCTAACTCTTGCTGAACCGCTCTCCAGAAGTGTGAGGTAAATTGTGTACCCCGATCTGAAATGATGGATACCGGTACCCCATGAAGGCGAACAATCTCCCGAATGTAAATCTCCGCTAACCTCTCAGATGAATATGAGACTGCTACTGGAATGAAGTGTGCTAACTTGGTCAGCCTATCAACAATGACCCAAATAGCATCAAACTTCTTCCGAGTCAACGGATGTCCAGTAATGAAATCCATGGTAATCCTCTCCCACTTTCACTCGGGAAGCTCAATCATTTGAAGCAAACCACCGGGCCTCTGATGCTCATACTTGACCTGCTGACAATTCAAATACCGAGCCACATACGCTACAATATCCTTCTTCATTATTCGCCACCAATAATGCTGTCGTAAGACCTGATACATCTTCGCGGCGCCTGGGTGAATAGAATACCGAGAACTATGGGCCTCCACTAAGATTAACTCTCGAATCCCGTCAACATTGGGCAAACAAACTCGTCCCTGCAATCTCCAAACACCATTATCACCTAAGGTCACCTTCATGCCACCTCCATGCTACACCGTGTCTTTCTAGACATACAAATGAGGATCATCAAACTGCCGATCACAGATACGCTCCAATAGAGAAGAACGAGCGACCATGCAAGCCAATACTCTGCTGGGCTCAAAAATATCTAATCTCACAAATTGATTGGCCAAGACCTAAATATCTAAAGCAAGCGGTCTCTGGCTGACCGGGATATAAGCAAGACTACCCATACTGGCAGACTTTCTACTCAATGCATCGGCTATCACATTGGCCTTATCCGGGTGATATAAGATTGTAACATCATAATCTTTCAACAATTCTAACCACCTCCTCTGCCTCACATTCAACTTCTTCTGCTTGAACTAGTACTGAAGGCTCTTGTGATCCGTGTACACCTCACACATCACACCATACAGATAATGCCTCCAAATCTTCAAAGCATGAACAACAGCTGCCAAGTCTAGATCATGAACCAGACAATTCTTCTCGTGGATCTTTAACTGCCTCGAAGCATAGCCAATGACTTTGCCATCCTGCATCAATACTGCTCCCAGTTATGGGAAGCATCACAATAGACTGTGTAGGGCCCTGAACCCGTAGGCAAAACCAATACCGGTACCGTGGTTAGAGCTATCTTGAGCTTCTAAAACCTCGCCTCACACTCATCTGACCATCTGAACTGGGCACCCTTCTGGGTCAATCTGGTCATCGGGGCTGCAATGGACGAAAATCCCTCCACGAACTGACGGTAATAACCTGCTAAGCCCAAGAAAATCCGAATCTCGGTCACCGAAGCTGGTCGAGGCCAATTCTTGACTGCCTCAATCTTATTTGGGTCCACCTGAATTCCCTCTGCTGATACAATATGACCCAGAAATGCAACCGAACTCAACCAGAACTCGCACTTCGAAAACTTAGCATATAATTGTCTATCCTTCAGAGTCTGGAGAACCACTCTGAGGTGTTGCTCGTGCTCTTCCCGGCTGCAGGAGTACACCATAATATCGTCTATAAAGACTATCATGAACAAGTCTAGATAAGGCCTGAACACTCGGTTCATCAACTCCATAAATACTGCAGGGGCATTGGTAAACCCAAATGACATGACTAAAAACTCGTAGTGCCCATACCGAGTGCGGAATGCTGTCTTAGGAACATCAGACACCCTAATGCTCAGCTGATGGTAGCTAGATCTCAAGTCTATCTTTGAGAACACTCTTGCTCCCTAAAGTTGGTCAAACAAATCATCAATCCTCGGCAGTGGATATTTGTTCTTTATTGTCACCTTGTTCAACTGCCGGTAATCAATACACATCTGCAATGAACCATCCTTCTTCTTTACAAATAACACCGGTGCACCCCAAGGAGAAACACTAGGCCTGATAAAACCCTTCTCTAGTAAATCCTTGAACTGGTCCATTAACTCTTTTAACTCTGACGGGGCCATGTGATACGACGGAATAGAAATGGGCTGCGTGCCCAGTACCAGATCAATATAGAAATCAATGTCCCTGTCGGGTGGCATACCCAGCAGGTCGGAAGGGAAGACCTCGGGGAACTCCCGAACAATAGGAATAGAGTCAATAGAACGAACTTCTGTGCTGGAGCCGCGAACATACGCCAGATAAGTTAAACATCCCTTCTCGACCATGCGTCGAGCCTTAACATATGAAATAACACTGCGGGTGACATGACCTGGGCTCCCTTTCCACTCTAGTCGGGGAAATTCTGGCAAAGCCAAGGTCACGGTCTTGGCGTGACAATCTAAGATAGCATGATACGGGTACAACAAACCCATCCCTAATATGATGTCGAAATCCACCATATCTAAAAGCAGTAAATCAACACGGGTCTCAAGACCCTCAAACACAACCACACAGGAACAATGCACCCGGTCGACTACTATAGAGTCACCCACCGATGTAGATACATAAACAGGAATGTCCAAAGAATAACTAGACGTAGCTAGGCAGGGTAAAAAATAAGACGACACACATGAATATGTAGACCCAGGGTTAAATAGCACAGACGCATCTCTATCACAAACCAGAATAGTACCTATAATGTCTGCACCTGAAGACTCAGCCTCTGGCCTGGCTGTTGGCTGGCCTCTACCTCCGGCGACCTGAACTCCACCTCTAAAACCTCTACCTCCACCTCTAACACCTCTGTCACCGCCTCTAGCTGGCTGGGCAGGCTGTGGAACCTCCGGTGCTTGAATCATAGCGCGAGAGCTCTGATGGTGGAAGCTGCCATAAACTCGAGGACAATATCTGACAATGTGCCTCGGATCACCACAAGCATGGCAAGACCTCGTCTGCTATGGTTGAGCACCCCTCAACCTCGGGCAAGCTCTCTTGATGTGACCGTACTCACCACACTCATAACATCCCCCTGTACGATGAGACTGGCCTTGACGGCCTGAATGACCTCCACGAACACTCTGAAGAGGTTGTGCACTGATGGACTGCTAATCAGAATACTGCCCACGAAAACCACGATCACCTGAGACACCCTGTGAAGCCTGGAGGGCTGATTGAAAAGGCCTGGAAGACTGGCCCCTATCATAAGAATCCCTGCCTCCAGATGAGGCACCACCGAATTGACCTGAGTAACAGGGCCTCTTGTCTGCCCTATAACCACCCCCCTGTGGTAGAACCATCTTGATTTTTCGGGCCTCATTGGCCGCCTACTGAAAAGTAATGTCACTACCCGCCTCTCTGTCCATCTGAAGACGAATAGGCTGGATCAAACCATCAATAAATCTCCTCACCCTCTCCCTATCGGTGAGGAGTATGACGAGGGCATGGTAAGCTAGATCGATAAACCGGGTCTCATACTGGGTAACCGTAATAGACCCCTGCTGGAGGCGCTCAAACTGCCTTCGATAAGCATCCCTCTAAGTAACGGGAAGAAACTTCTCCTGGAACAACTCCGAGAACTGATCCCAAGTCAAAGGCGGCGACCCTGCTGGTCTGGCTGAACAGTAATCCCTCCACCAAGTCTTGGCAGATCCAGATAAACGAAAAGCCGCAAAATCAACTCCATTGGACTCCACAATGCCCATGTTTCGAAGAACCTCGTGGCAGCTATATAGGAAATCCTGGGGGTCCTCAGAAGAAGCTCCGCTGAATGAAGCAGTGAAGAGCTAATTAAACCTGTCCAACCTCCATAAAGCATCTGCGGACATAGCGGCTCCATCACCGGTCTGTGCAAATACCCCCGGCTGAACTGTCATAGCTGCCTGAATTAGTGGAACCTGATTCTGGGGAGCTACCTGCTCCAGAGTACATGCAGCAGGAGTCTGGGCTCCTCCTCCAGCCTGGGAAGTGGCTGGTGTTACAGGAAGCAATCCTGCTCGGGTGACACTCTCCATGAGGCCAACCAAATGGACCAAGGCGTCCTGAAGAACTGGGGTAACAATAAACCCCTCTGGGACCTGAGCTGGGCCCACCGGAACTATCTGGGCTGGGGCCGGAACCTCCTCATCAAGGCCAACCTAAGGGTCTGCCACTGGTGTTGTTGCTGGTGGCTGGGACCTCCTTCTCCAAATCAACTTGAGGCTCCGCCACTGAAGCTGCTTCTGGGGGCTTGGATTGTTGCGCGGTAGAAAAGGAAGCGCGTGTTCTCGCCATCTATGAAAGAACATAGTAGAAATGCAATCGGTATTTGAAAAATAGAACCGCACGACGAGAAAGAACAAATGAGAGATTCTTCCTAACTCAATAGACTTTGAGGAACAAATACAGACATCTCTGTACCTATCCCTCAGACTCTACTAAGTTTGTCCGTGAGTTGTGAAACCTATGTAACCTAGTGCTCTGATACCAACTTGTCACGACCCGAATTTCCCACCATCGGGATCGTGATGGTGCCTACTCGTGGTAGCTAGGCAAGCCAACTTATCAATATTTTCATCATTGAAGCAATTATATTAACAGTCTATAGCATCAATATAAAACATTCATTCTAATGAGAATAATAGCGAAAGTCTTTCTGATAAATACGAATCCAAATGCGGAATAGTGATTAAAACCTCTACCCAATATTTGGTATCACATTACTCACGAACTACTAAAGATGTACTAAAAAAATGGTCTAAAAGAAATATATAAGTTGTCTGTCTCGAAAACAATAAGGTAACAATCTAATAAGAAAAACATAAAGAAGAGACGCCGGGCCTGCGGACGCCTGCAAGGCCACATCAATCTCGTGAAAATGAAATCATGCTCTCCTACTAATGCTGTTGCTGCTCCTTAAAACCTGGACCTGTGAAAAAATGCACAGAAGTGTAGCATTAGCACAACCGACCCCATGTGCTGGTAAGTGTCTAGCCTAACCCCGGCGAAGTAGTGACGGGGCTAGACTGGACACCACATAAACCTGTGCAGTTATAAATATATGACGGCACATCGAATACAAAGAAATTAACAATATAGGAGGGGGAAACATGCTATGGAGAGATACAATATCAACAGTAACCCCAAGTAACAAACTAGAGCAGCTCAGACTCACAATGAACAAGGAATCAGTACTCAATACAAACATATGGCATCAATAACTGTGACGACGTGCAACCCGCTCCACAAATATCACTGTTGCGGCATGCGACCCTCTCCACAAATATCACCGTTGTGGCATGCAACCCGCTCCACAAATATCACTATTGCGGCGTACAACCCGACCCATACCATTTATCAGGTATCTCTGTTGAGGCGTGCAACCTGATCCTCAATATTATTGTTGCGACGCGTAACCCGCTCCTCAATATTATTCAATAGTCTGACTCTTCAAATAACAGTCACAATTAAGGGACATAACAATAAGCAAACATTTGACAAAAATCCCGGCAACGGAGAGAAACCAACAAGTTCAACCAAACGTCCTGGCAAGGGAATAATCAACACGCTTTCTCTTTTTCTTACTTCTCTTATCTTATAATTCACTCTACCATTTTGAGCCAACGCTCCAAAGAATCAAGTTATTTCGTATACTTTCAATATTCGTATCACAACTCGAGCCAATGCTCCTAGGAATCAAATGATCCTATCACCTTTCACATGTTATTCACAACATGTAGAAATTCTCCAATAGATATGAAGTTCACAACCAATTCATGATAATCACATTATAAGGACTCACGGTCGTGCTAGACATCAATGTATAGATACTTGTTACCATATCTATACATCGTACTCGATCACATAGCAATTAGCAACAAGACTCATATTCCCTCAAGCTAGGGTTAGACCAAACACTTACATCAAAGCCTTGAAATCCACTTAATCCTCAACTATTGCTTTACCTCGCGGTTCCACCTCCAATTCGCTCGAATCTAATCATAAATTATTCAATTACTTTAATAAACACTATATGAATCGATTTGAATGCATAAAAATAATTTTCCCAAGTTTTTTCCAAAAATTCCAAAAATGCCCCCGGGCCCACATGGTCAAAACCCGAGGTTCGGACCAAAACCCGGTTACTCATTCCCCCACGAACTCAAATATGTAATTTGTTTTGAAATCGGACCTCAAATCGAGGTCCAACTCCCCAATTTATAAAAAACCTAGGTTCTACCCAAAAACCCCAATTTCACCCATGAAAATCCTTGATTTCAAGTGGAAAACGTGGTTAATGGTGTTGAAGATTGAAAGAATCGAGTAAAAATCAACTTATAAGTAATTTGGGATGAAGTTTGCTCTTGAAAAATCGCCTATGGGGTTTGGGTTTTGAAAGAATGGTGAAAAGTGATGAAATTTCAACTATGTATAAAAATTGCTGGGCTGCTTATATGGCAATTGCGAACATTGGTTCGCATTTGCGAATAATATTTTTTCTGGGAATTGTGACATTTGGGATCGCATTTGTGAATCCAGCTCTGGCTGCCTAGGTTCGCATTTGCGAACTATTTCTCGCATTTGCGACCACATCCCTTCATACCAAACTTCGCATTAGCAAAGTCTTTCTCGCAATTGCAATCCTACCCGGCCTTCCCCTTCTTTGCATTTGCGATTGTCTTCGCATTTGCGAAGCTCGCATTTGTGAGAAATTCTTTGCAAATGCGAAGATACCAGAACTGAGGAATACCAGCTTATTCAAATATGAGAAATGCAATTCGATGCCTATCCAAAACTCACCCGAGCCCTCGGGGCTCCAACCCAAACATGCACACAACCTCAAAAACACGCTACGGACTTGCTCGCACAATCCAATTGCAAAAATAACATCATTTACATAGAATCAAGCCTCAAAACACATGATTTTGCTTTTAAACTTCATGAACTTTCAAACTTGAAACTTATAATCTGAAACACGTCAAACGACGTCCGATTTTGACCAAACTTCACAGAAAGCGCTTAAACAATATATGAGACTTGTACCGGTCGTCGAAACCAAAATACAAGCCTGATACCATAGTCTTTTAATAAATTTTTATTTCTATTTTCCTTAATAATTTTAGAAAAATAATTTCACGAAAAAATTCATATCTCGGGTTCTAGACCTTCGAATTTGATTCCGGGCACATGCTCGAGTCCCATATTTTTCTACGGACCTTCCGAGACCGTCCAATCTCGGGTACGGACCCGTTTACAGTCAATTATAATCATATTAATATCAAATTTTTTTAAATATTTCACAGAATTTACATATTTCAACATAAAGGCTTTCCGGCACGCTCCCGGACTTCACACACAAATCAAGGCAAGTAAAAATGAGGTTTTCAAGGCCTTGGAAGCACGGAATGAGTGAAAAAATAGGTGATGACCCTTTGGGTCGTCACACAGGAGGATCAAGTGTATTCGCGCAGACAATGGAGGTGAACACAAAAATGATCATTTCAATAAGGTCTGTAAAAATAATGATATCGTCCGACACTTCACTGTCAGACATACACTACAACAGAATGGAGTGGCAGAACGAATGAACCAGACCTTGCTGGAGAAGGTGCGGTGTATGTTGTCCAATGCTGGCTTGGGCAAAGAATTTTGGGCAGAGGCGATTGCATATGCATGCCACTTCATTAATCGCTTACCATATGCTGCTATTGATGGAAAGACACCATTTGACAAATGGTATGGAAAGCCTGCCGTAGATTATGACTCTTTGCACGTATTTGACTCAACTGCATATTATCATGTGACAGAGTCAAAATTAGATCCAAGGGCAAAAAAGGCTATTTTTATGGGGATTGTCACACCTCCTTTTTCCGCTTACTACACCTCCGTGAAGGATATAATAAAAGGAGTTTTTCTAATTAAAGGACAATCGAAACAGGATTCGTTATTAAAATTCAGAGTCGCCACTTGGGAGATTGATGGTGTCCCAAGTCACCGGTTTGAATCCCGAATCGAGGAAAAGGTTTGACTCTATTTAACAGTCGCGAACCAGAAATCCAGGTAAAGAATTCTATTAACCCGGGAGAAGATGTTAGGCACTCCCGAGTACCGTGGTTCTAGCACGGTCGCTCAACTGTTGTATTTGATTTTATCTGATTTCAAAACATGTTCTAACTTACGTGCCTTTTATTAGTAACCCGCTTCTTCTTTTTTTATATATTTATTTTTAATAAGAATTACAACATTGTGAGAGCGTATCTCGAACCACGTCGCACCAGTGCACCCGTGACTTTTGACACATCTCGACTTCATTGAGATTTAGATTTGGGTCACATAAATGTGCACCCGTATTTAGAAAGGTAAATTATTAAGATAACGTGCCTAAAGTAACTACGCGTTTTGCACTTTGCGAGGGCCATGGAAATTGGCAAAATAGCATGCCTCGAATTCTAAGGCTGAATTATAACTAATTAAGCGAGGGCCATGAGTTTTGGGATTTTATTCGACATATCACACCTCAAATTATTTATTAAAAAAAAAAGATTTGTATTTCTCTAAGGCAAACTAAAGATGCTTCTATTTTAATCTAGTTAAGAATTAGGTATCACAATAACGTCACGGGAATCGTACCCGTAGTCACGATGATTCCTTATTAATCTCACATTATTAATAATAAAGTAGACAATGACTAATTCTCTTAAACGTCTACAACAAATCAGTATAATATTATGTATTAATCCTATATACTTTGTTATTGAAACTCATAAAGATTCACACACGCATTAAACTAATTTCAACAAATTAGCTTGCTTTCTGGTTCAAATTGAAGAACGGAAAATGACAGCTACTACTTCTTGCAGATCCCAAAAATAAACAATTGTTTATAAGTCTAACATCTATTATAGCTACAATTATTTAATCTTTTGGTAATGCAATAACTCATCAATTTCTCTAAAGAAATACATAGAAGGTCTGCAACTTTTCAATTAAATACTTTGTAAAATAATGAAATCTTAAGGAAAACACCTCAGCCATAATCACTGAATCAGAACAAGCCAACAATTATCACCTAAGCAATACATGGTTAATTTAAGAAAATATGCAGCAGTATATTTCGTACAAACAATCTTCATCAAATCAAAATAGATAAGTAAATCTAAACTAACACATACTAAACAGAGTCTTGCACAAATAGATTAATAACAGAAATTGAAGATAAGAAATTTGGCCTTTATTGATTTCTTCGCAATTTGAAACAAACTCTAGAACTCGAAACAAAATTTCAACGCCGAGACTGGCGGAATTGAATGGAACTATTCATCAACGAGACCACACCAACTTGACCGCGACCTACAGCTATGACCTCGATGGAACCGGATTCGAATGAACGAGAATCTTTCAAAATTGCACACGAACAGCTCGTCGACTTGACTCGCACCTGTGGTGTCATTTTGGACGGTTTTGAGGCTGTTCTTAGGGTGGTTTTGGAGCAAATTTAATGGAGGAGATTGGGGGTGAGCTATGCCTAAACGAAAGTGAAAAAGAGACTGATTTCCTAAGCTTCTACTGGCAGTGTTTTCTTTGAAGAAAGAGGGTTGTCACCTAGAGTTGTAAGGTCTAATTGAAGAAGTAGCTGTTGAAGAATGCTTTTGGTCTCCAGTGCGCTCAAGATGACCCCCGCGGAATAGTGTTTTTGGGTGTGTATATAGTAGTGTATAGGGTGTGTATGGGAAATAGTTTTTGGGGGAATATATTTTGGGGAAGGTGTTTTGGGGGAAAAATTTTGGCTTTTCAAATGTTTGGCAAATTTGATTTTAAGACCAATCTTTTTCACTTCCCTCTTCTTTTTTGTTGTTCTCTACTTTCTTTAATTAATTAAAAACCTAAACTAAATTCCTAAATTAATTCAAATTGTAAAATGAAGCTAATTATCTAACTACGTAAAAATGATCAATTTTTTTGTGATTTTTTTTATTAATAACACAATTAACTCAATGTAAGTAATTCCTAAATACAAATTGAACCTAAGGTGACATGAAATTAAAATGTGACACTTTTATTGTTTTTCTATAATTTTAAAAATGTTAAAAATGTCTGAAATACAAATAAATAAAGAAAAACACCTAAAAATTAATAAAAATTATTTTGGTCTATTTTTAGGAGTTATTTTCATATAGGGCAAAAATCATGTGCTCGCATCTACCCCTCTTTGCTCGGGAACACGAAGAGTTTTCGTGCAAAGAGAAAGTGAGCGGATACGAGCGATTTTTGCCCATTTGAATACTCCGTGGGAAGCATTTTTGAAATATTTGACCGAACCTTGCTTCCTAGGTTTCCTACATATCCTTGGATATAAAGGAATCAGGCCACGTGTAGTTCAGAAGTGAATGAGGTGATGAAGTACCGAGGTTGAGAGCTAGTCGAGGTGCCGTTCCGCCGAGGTTCCAGTCCGCGGTCCTGTTATTACATCAAAAATCAAAATATGAAAAAGACCAACTAAGTCTGTCAACTATGAGTTACAAGATTCCTATCTATAAGTCTTCTGAAGCTTGATCTTGAGTCTTGAATGGTTCTTCATGAAGACTTTGGGTTTGAACCTTGACATTGGCTAGTTGCAGGTGATAGCTCGTTCTTCCTCATCTTTTTCGGACCAAGATCGGACATGTAGTGCTTGTGACCTCAACCATGTCTTGAAAAGCGCACATCTTTCATCAACTTCTATATTTGGATTCACTTCTTGGATTTCTCTCTTTTTCTCAGATCATGACTAACTTTTTTTGATCATCTCGGACTATTGACATGCATTCTCCGCGCAAGCCTCTTTTGTTGCTGACTTGAATCGCATTCAGAAGTGTTTTGCCCTTTCTCCAAGTGATGCTTGACTGCTGAAGTTTGAAATATGTGCCTCTATTCTTCAGGCGGGCTCCTGATTGGTGACGCTTGAAAAGTATTCCCTTGTTCTCCAGGTGGGCTCCTGGCTGCAACAAAATAAACAAAAAAAAAAAATTTCTGCCCCAGTTTGGTGACTGGGCACATCATGTTATCCAATATCAAAAATTAAAAGCTAAAATTTGAATTGTACTTCCCTTGTTCTCCAGGTGGGCGTCTGACTACTGAAACTTGAAAAGTATTCCCTTATTCTCCAGGTGGGCTCCTGACTGCAATAAAATAAACAAATAAAGAAAATTTTCTATCCCCCAATTTGGTAACTGGGTACAACATGTTATCAAATACTAAAAACTAAAAGCTAAAATTTGAATTGCACTTCCCTTGTTCTACAGGTGGGCGCCTGACTGTTGAAACTTGAAAAGTATTCTCTTGTTCTCCAGGTGGGCTCCTGATTACTGAACTTTAAAAGTATTCCCTTGTTCTCCAGGTGGGTTCCTGACTGCAACAAAATAAACAAACAAAGAAAATTTTCTGCCCCAGTTTGGTGGCTGGGTACAACATATTATCAAATATTAAAAATTAAAAGCTAAAATTTGAATTGCACTTCCCTTGTTCTCCAGGTGGGCACCTGACTGCTGAAACTTGAAAAGTATTCCCTTGTTCTCCAAGTGGGCTCCTGATTACTGAACTTGAAAGATACTCCCTTGTTCTTCAGATGGGCTCCTGTTTGCTGAATTTGAAAAGATATTCCCTTGTTCTCCAGGTGGGCTCCTGATTGCTGATTTTGAAAAGTATTTCCTTGTTCTCCAGGTGGGCTCCTGATTGCTGATTTTGAAAAGTATTCCCTTGTTCTCCAGGTGGGCTCCTGATTGCAACAAACATACCAGACAAAGAAAATTTCCTGCCCCAGTTTGATACTGGGCGCGTTGCGTTGCCAAATATTAAACTTGAAGGACAAAATTTGCATTATACTTCCCTTATTCTCCAGGTGGGTGCCTGACTGCTGCGCTTGAAATGTATTCCCTTGTTCTCCAGGTGGGTGCCTGACTGCTGACTTGAAATGTATTCTCTTGTTCTTCAGGTAGGCTCCTGCTTGCAACAATATAAACAAACAAAGAACATTTTCTGCCCCAGTTTGATGGCTGGGTACAACATGTTATCAAATATTAAGAATTAAAAGCTAAAATCTGAATTGTACTTCCCTTGTTCTCCAGGTGGGCGCCTGACTGCTGAAGCTTGAAATGTATTCCCTTGTTCTCCAGGTGATCTCCTGATTACTGAACTTGAAAGATACTCCCTTGTTCTTCAGGTGGGCTCCTGTTTGCTGAATTTGAAAAGATATTCCATTGTTCTCCAGGTGGGCTCATGATAATTTCCCGTCATACCTGTTTGGGTCCTGCATTTCCTTACGGAGGATTTCTCCAGAACTTCTACCCCTGTTTCAATCAAAGAAAATCCTGTCAGTTTAAAATGTGGTGGTTGGTTTGTGGCCTTGAACTTTGAGGGCGATTGCTCATTCGCTTCCCATGATAACTGATTTCCACTCAAAGACCTTGCTTGTTTATGGACTAACCCCTTTCTCTGTCATCCCCCACCACATAAAATACTTTTTCTCCGTTCGAACTCAATGTCTTCTATTTGTTGCATTGCATGAACTGGCGCCTCCCCAACCTTTTGTCTTACATGAATCCTAAAGCACGTCCATTGTCCCTATTCCGTGTATATATTGTTCTTTCTTGTCCTAACCACTGGCCTTGTCCTTGAGGTCTGTTGTTCCTTCATTTTGATTTCCATTAGACGACCTTGCTCGTTCATTGACTAACCATTTTCTTTGTTACCCTTAACACAGAAAATACCCCTGATCCGTGCACCAAGCATCCTCCATTTTTGTTGCATTGTTCATGAATTGGTATGTACCAAACCTGTCGTGTTTCACTGATAATAAATTTGATCCTTTCACCTAACACCCTTCATCTATTGCATTGTTCCTAAATTGAGGCGTACCAAACCCTTGTATTTCACACAAATCCCAAAGCACGTCAATTGCCCCCCACTCAAGATGTATGTTGTTCCTTCTTGCATTAACCCCTGGTCCAGTCCTCGAGGTCTACAGCTCCCTTATTTGCCACATTAACTTTGATTTTTTCTTGGAAAGTCTTGCTCATCACTGGTTTACCACCCTTTGTCCATCCTATCACATGAAATTCTTTTGATCTTGTTCACCCTTACCCTTCATCTGTTGCATCGTTAATGAATTGATGTATACCAAACCTTTGTATTTCACAAGGATCCCCAAAGCATGTTGATTGTTACTAACTCAGTGTTCTTGTTGTTCTTTCCTGACTTATGACGTTTTGATGTGTTCACTAGATCCTGTTTTTATGCAATTGGAAAGCTTGGTGGCAAATTTTGAAGTCATTTCTCATTTGTTTTGAACAATAGACCTCGGAAGTGGGAGTAAAACAAGGTGGTAGGAATAGAGTAAAGGATAATGGAAAAGGACGATTCCTAACAAGAAACCTACAGAGTAGCGACCCATCGGATGTGGATACCGACTCTAGTGACCTTGACATGCACCTACAACCTACTCTGTTTAGCAACTCTGATGTTCAGCTCTTGTTGCACTTTTTCGCCGTGAAACTGGGCTTCAATGCTCCGCTTGCCCGATCTGCTTCACAATCCTTGGTCGACTTGTGGTGCCCGTAGGGTTTTCACCATCAAGCCTCTCTCATTTTGATTTTTCTCTCAATTCACTGTCGCCTTATGATGCCCGTGAAGGTTTTCACCAATAAGACTCTCTCATTTTGATTTCTCTCATCTTTCATTGCCTTGAGGTATCCGTGGTGGTTCTCATCAACAAGAGTATTTCATTTTCATCATTTTTCTTCTTGTACCGGAGTGTTTGCTTCTTGCACCGGAGTGTGGCCCCCTGACATGATTCACCTCTACTCGCTTGACTCGGAATTTCTTGAAGACTGGTCAGAAGGCTTTCTTTGGACCGTAATGCAGGCTTTTGGATAGGGTTACAAAGAAGGGTATCAGGACTCAAAACAATTCAACACGGGTTCAAAAGTATAACTTTCGGAATCAGATTTACAAAAACCACAACTTCTGCCCCAGTTTCCTTCTTGGGGACTTTTGGATTTTTGTTTTAGTGTGACTGAACCTCAGGGAGAGGCTGCCTACGTACCCTTTCGGGATCAAGTCAAACGTAGTTCAGGCGACTACATTTGTTGTTGCGATCTTTCCTTCTTCCACTTTTCTTTTCTTTCTTTTCCTTTCTTTTTTTTTCCTTTTCTTCTTTTCTTTCTTTTTCTTTTCTTTTCTTTTCTCTTCTTTTCTTCTTTTTTCTTTTCTTTATTTTTCTTTTCTCTTTTGCTTTTCTTTTCTTTTCTTTTCTTTTCTTTTCTTTCTTTTCTCTTCTTTTCTTTCACTGTTTTTTTCTCTTGATTCCTCACTTACTTCCCCATTCGAGCTTGCAAATCTTATTATTGATTCCGAAAGACGGGTATGAAAGAAAATAATCGAGGCTCAAAGGGGTAACAAAAGAAAAAGTATTTGGATAGCAGAATAAAATGCCTTCGTCATTCCAATCTCCCAAACATGCCAAATACAAACTACGCAGTTAAACAATGCTGAGGAAAATACACATAACATCTTTTGAGTGACTAACATATTTGCCTTCTGTATTTGTCAATTACCTAACACCATTGGACAACAATCTCGGTACCAGAACGATCCTTATAGACTTAGGGCAAACTTGCCTTGGCTTCAAACCAATGCGGCATGATGCATTTCAACAGTATTTCTTTATGTTCTATTTGCCCCCAGTTTCACTTAGTTTGGGCTCGAAGTGTTCTCAGAATGCTTTTACTTATTTCCCTCGAACATTGTTTCATTGCTTCATTTTTAAACTGACATTTACAAACCAAGCTGAAAATTATGCATGCATGTCATGTCACCAAAGCCATCATGAAAAGAATTGTAAAAGGAGAAGGAAATAAAATGAACTGGAAATGGCGCGATACAGAGAATTGCATTAGACTGACAGTGGAAGGTTTTAGACAATAACACAAGCAAACGAAACTAGTTACAACCCTTGAACAAACCTAGACGGCACTAAATAAGTTATTATGACTAAACAAAACAAAAGTGAAAGGATATAAGAGTTTAAATCACAAGACAATGTCCGGATTACAACCCTGAAATAACCCGGACTAGAGAAATGACACCAAAATAAACCACCAAAACTCCACTCTGGCTGATCAAGAAATGGAGCGTCTTTCCAATTGCCAAGCGCGACATCTTAGCCACTGTATTGCACATCAAGATTGTTGGTACCTCCGCAAATTTCAATATCATTGACTTCATTCAACAAGTTTCATAGAGGATTCTCATACTCCCTGTCACCATGGATCTTCCCCACACAATGTGCCAGTAAAGGATTCTGTGTAATATTCTGGGTGACACTGTCCTGGACCACAATCATCCCTTCCTGAATTATTCTTTCTATCTCATCTTTCAAATCCCGACAGTTTTCGATATCATGCCCCTAGGCATTAGAATGGTATTCACACTGTTTAGAAGGGTCAAAGCTTCTTGCACGCTTGTCCACATGATTAGAAGGGATAGGTACAATCAGGTTATCATGCTTTAATCTCTCAAACAAATCTGCATAGGTTCCTCCTATTGGTGTAAAATTATTTTTCAGCCTTGTTTCCCTTCTAGACCCTCGGCTCGAATGTGAGTTATAGGGTACTTGGAAATTTTGTGGAGACTGGTGCGGACTCTTCGGTGCTCGCGCTCGCCTTTTGGTGTGACTTAGTGATTGGACAGGTGGTCGGACATTTTTCAGAGGATAATGCTAAGGTGGATTATGTGGAGTTTGGAGATGTTCACAGGGTCAGTATTGTAGCTGAAAGCATTTAGCAAGGACGACCACCAGACCCTGTCGTGGGCGGAGGCAATGTCCTGATGGTTGGACAAAAGAGCGGATATTGTTTTAGGGATAGCACTTAGGTGGATTATGTAGAGCTAGGAGATAGGTTTGGGATTGCACACGTTTGGCAAGAACGATTACCGGACCCTGTCGTGGGCGAGGCTCAACAACACCTTTTCTATCAATGGCATGACTATCCCGAGCAACCTGTTCGTTCCATCTGAGCCAAAAATCCTTAAAACTTTCCTTGGGTTTCTTTTTAGTTTGAGATAGGGAGGAGCAATTTGGGACAATGTCTTTATTGTACTGAAAACGTCGCACAAAATCTTGAGCCATGTCACCCAATGTAGGCCACTTGCCGACATCGTGACGACTATGCCATTCTAAAGCTGCCCCAATCAAGCTCTTACTGAAGTATGCCATCAATAAGTCATCGTTCTCCCCAGCACTTCCAATTTCATTGCAATAGACCTTCAAGTGGGCTACCGGATCTCCACTCCCATCATACAGGTTAAATTTTGGCACTTTGAACCCCGCAGGCAGGCGAACATGAGGGAACACAGACGATTCTTTGTAAGACACGTTACCATGGTATCCCATTCCTTGTAAGTTCTTTAAGGATTGTTTTACGGCTTTCAGCTTCATGACTATTTTATCTCGCCCTACTTTTCCTGTAACCCTTTCACATCCAGCATGAAGCTCATCCCGAGGGCTCCTCTAGTATGAATCAAGAACCTTGTGGGCGATTTTTGAGGGGTAATATTGGGCATCACAAGCTTTGAGTGGGTATTCATTGTTAGGGGTAGTGGATATGATAGGAGAAATTGGTGGTGGCGGGGGTGGTGCCTTCCCAGTCATCCAGGCTTGATACATGTCTAATATGTGTTGTCTCAACATCCGCACCTCTTCAACCAACCCATCATCCCGTTTATCCACCTGTTGTCGGGTACCGGTACTAACCAACTCAGTTCTATTGTTGTTTGCCATCGCCTTTTGTCCTTATGTTATAATGATGAATTACCGCTTTAAAACCACAAACCAACCACCTTTCTGGAATGACAAAAATGAAGCCACCATGTTAGCGTTAGGGCATTTAGCATATTGATTTTTCTTTCCGTTCTTTCTTTTTCTTCCGCAATTTTCTTTTCTTTTTGCCTTTTTTGTGGTTTTTCCTCTTTTCCCCTTTTTTTCTTTTTCTTTTGGTTATTGTCGAATCCTACGTGGATTGCCTATGTATCATGATCCCGTATGAATCAGACCGAGCGTATTTCTTGCAAATTATATGCAAAATATTGTTTTTTTTTTTAAATTGCTTTCTTGAAGGGAAACTACAAAAGCAGACTCAAAATAACAAAATACAGACTCGATGA